>JAGSMR010000008.1:13042500-13167500 GCA_029286605.1 Sericinus montela | reverse complement strand
ATCGCATTAAATTAAAAATGAAGGGGCATTACTAAAACGTAATACGTATAACTAAAACTGAATAATAACTATTCGGATTTACGTTAATTGCTTTTCAGTTTATCAATTCAGATCAAAAACATACGGTGGGGACACTTTATCTTATACAATATGTTTGCTACATATTGTTACGTATACGTAACAATAATTTATTTAATTTGTTGGAAAACTACTTTTTTATTATTTGTATAAAGAGGGAATAATGTATTCTACTTATTTGAGTGTCTTACTTATACATATTATAAAAAAATATCTCCCCGCCATTCCCAATACAGGGGTAGACAGAGGTCTAGTCTAGACAATAAGACATTTTTCGGGAAGTCGTGACAGATGGTAAGCCCGTCGCCGTCATATGTCCAAGCCAACGATATAAATTATATTTTTAAAAAACTCATTGGTACGAGTCGTCCACCTAGGGATCGAATTTGGGTCTCTTGACTCGAATTTCAATCACTCCACCACTCGGCTATCGTGACTTTGCCATAAAGGTTTCCTATAATTGCCACGTATGGTAAACAATCGCTGTACCATACATCTTAACCTTAGACGCAGCTGCCAGCCACCGCTCTGTTAAATTCTGACCTCATATGTTTTAGAGATTCCGCCATCATCGCTAGCCAATGGTGTTTTTCTTAGAAACTCTTACGACTCCCCTGGGAAGAAATAAGGTGCATTCTTACATTGATACCATACGGTAACAGATTTTTATTTATATAGGTAAGTGTATTTAATGATGCGCAATAAATGACGAAGTTGAAGTAAGAGCCTAAACAGTAACAGATTGTAAACATCCAATAGTCATCATAGTCACATAGGCCTCGGCCATAAAGAGCATTCGTTCTACACATATACGCTTTGCTCGATAATAGATTGACGATTTCATTATAGCACCTTAGACGTGACTGATGAGACGAGAAGAAAAGCAATCGCACCCTCATATGGTTAGTACTTCGCTAATATTTATTCCCAAAACATGAGACAATATAGCCACTACATAAATAATAACATAAAATTATTAATGTTTCATTAATTCATTAATAATTTTGTTTCATTCGATAAAAAATATTTTCGACTCTAAAATACAACAAAAACAGAAATATGAAAATTTGACGCAAAATGGAAGATCCAAGTGTAGCAAATATTTCTTATAGAGTATTATCAAATATCGGGGATGATATTCAACACAACGATAAAGGTAAATTCGCAATATACATATTACATTGTATAGTGTCGGTTGGATGTGAAGGGTTTGAATAATTAAGGTATGGACATATTTAACATGGATAATGTGGATTAATTTTAAACGAAAGCAATATTAGCTTGATGGAGACCGAGATTTAGTCATCATTCATGATATTCTCAGCCCAGAATACCGTGCGAACCCTTTATTGTGCAGCGGTTTGATTCCCGGCACGAGATAACACAGATTGTGAATAGTGATTTAAGCGCTACTAGATCTTCAGTTTTAATTACAATGCGTTGCTATTGGAAGTTCATGATGCAGTGCTTGTTGCACCATTGCAGGCAATACTGCTATCATTGATTATGTGTATGAAAGAAGAATATAAAATTTTTATTTGCGTATCGTACAGTTATATGTGCGATACGTAACGCAGTGTTAGTTCAGACTTTGTTATATGACAGCCAAATCGCTGTCGACCACAAGAAGCATCAAAGCACATCTAACCTGTGCGGTGTTACATTGGCCAACTGAAAAAGAAACGAAGCGATTCACAATACGGTAGGTGTAAAAGATGGTCTTAGTAAGCGAATTGCTTAAATATTTAAGGGTATACTTCTATAGTTTGATCAATTTAAACGAATAACCGAAGGCCGATTGGAGAAGAAAACATACAACGTGAAAGTTAATGAAAGGGGTCGAGGTAGGCCGAGACTAATCTTGAAGAGATTTTCCAACTTTTTTAAGTAAATAACCGTCTCAAAATTACTCGTACACACACAAGAGTCGTTTTCAAAATCACTTTAATTCAATTTACAATTTTAGTTAACTGGGAAAACTACATTTTCAAGTACTCTTTAAATAAAACTGGAGCGATTCAAAGTGAACTACGTTTGAAACGTTTCCAGATAACCGTTAAACTATCAGAAGCTCAAGTACTTTCCGAAAATCAAGAAACTTGATGCAAATGTTTAAACAAAACTAGCATCCACTGTGGAAGCTAGATTAAATAATAGTTGTAACGCTTGTTTAGTGTATAAATAAAACATTATTTCTCAAGCTCTTACCAAAATAGTGTTCTTAATTCTGTTTGGAAGACATTTTGTAGATGAATTTGAATAATATTCACAGTCGAATTATTCAGTTTAATCCCTTTAAGCAAAGTTGTAATTTTTATGAAATATTTGCAACGGTATAAATTTAAATTTAAATTTCAGGATTGGAATATTTGCGTGTCTCATTTTAATAAGATATATAAATTCATGTAAACGTGTTTACATGAATTTATATCTTCACGCGATTCCCAATACAGGGGTAGACAGAGGTCGAGTCTAGACAATTAAGTCCCTTCGACCCACCTTCCACCGAAGATATTTTCGGGACAACGTGACAGGTGGTGAGCCCGTCGTCGTCTTTATGTCCAAGCCAACGATATTCGTACATAAGTTTTTGAAAAACCCATTGGTACGAGCCTACCAACTGGGGATCGAACTCGGGTCTATTGACTCGAAATTCCGACCACCCAACCACTCGGCTATCGTGACTTTTTATATGTAATTAATCTAATGAATTTATATATCTAATTAATCTAACCAGAGCATATTTAGTAACTTCAATTAAGTGTATTTTTTTCTTCTTAGTATATCAAGGGTCCACTGCTGAACGTCGGCCTTTCCCGAAGCTTTCGCCAGAGAACGTGGGACCTGAATACATCAACTTCCTGCAACACTTTGCAAGTTATCACTCCATCTCGTGGAGGATCGTCCTACATTGCGTTTGCCTTAACGAGGTTGCCACTCGAGAACCTTTTTTTCCCACCGGTTATCAGTTCGTCGAGCTATGTTGACGCTGATCCTTACGGCGGTCTTCATTGCGGATTCTATCACGCAGAGAAATACCGGGTACATCCCTTTTCATAGTATATTTGCAGAAATGGCTCCTATGACAAATACAGAATGACAAAAAAAGTATCGCTGACTGTAATGTTTATTGCCCACAATAATTATTTATTAAACTATGTGACGTTTGCTTCTTACTACATTCAAAAAGTTACCATGGAATGAAAATCGTGTAAAAAAAAGTAGTTAACGTTTTTGTTTAGATAATAAAAATAATATAATGTAACTTTTTCCGTAATCGAAATTAATTGCCATTTAATTTTCCACATTTCCAGTTTGCAGTTTTATTTTACACCAACATTAATCTTGGTCAGATATTACAAACGCTTTTGCGCTTTATGACAAACTGCAAACCGCCGGTCTACAATAATCCGATAGCGCATATCTGATAGATTACACGTTGTTTAACATATAACAATAACTCTAGAGACAGCCGATAAAGCTGCGTTACCAACAATGACAGTAATACTGCACACATTTCATCTGAAGAATTTCATTAATACGTTTGACATAATGACAATTATTATTTTGATTCCGTTTTGTGAATACAGGTACAGTATAAATTTTTTTCAGGTTAATGTCAATTCAGGCTAATCATTCATCATCATCATAAAGGCCTGTGAAAGTCTACTGCAAGGCATATGCTTCTCCCGTGTAAGTAAATTGTTCGTAATGACACGTTTTGAAATTTTAGACGCTGCGGCCGGTTACAGGCCTAAATAATTTGGATTCTTGAGTATCAGGAACATTTGTAACAATCGCAACACTTTGCAAATGGATTGGTAATTGTAGAATTAAATACCGTGTACCTTTGACTCTGTTTCCTGTAACTGGTTTGCTGACGTCTGGTCTGGTATTTTTGGCATGGTCATGCCATGGTCGGTAGTTCAGAAGGAATTTTAACAGTTAGGCTTTTTAACAGATTACCAGTAGAGCTAGAAATGGTTAAAAATATAAATGTTTTAAGCAAGAATTAAAGCGGATCCTTTTGATGATTTTTGACATTTTTGATATGTACCTTAAAAATCTAATCTTCTCTATTAGAGAAACTTCACTATGAAACGAAGGTAGACTAAAAAATGATGATCGATGGATGTAACTGTATGTTAATAATAATAATAAAAATATCTTCACGCAATTCCCAATACAGGGGTAGTTAGAGTTCTAGTCTAGACATTTCCTTTCCCTGCGTCAAAGTCCCTTTGACCCACCTTCCACCGAAGATATTTTCGGGACAACGTGACAGGTGGTGAGCCCGTCGCCGCCTTTATGTCCAAGCCAACGATATAATTCATACATAAGTTTTTGAAAAACTCATTGGTACAAGCCTGCCACTTGGGGATCGAACTCGGGTCTCTCGACTCGAAATTCCGACCACTGAACCACTCGGCTATCGTGACTTCTATATTGATACATAAATATTTTGATTTAACTATATTCGAGCCTACAAGAATCATTTATATAGTATACTTGAAAACATATTCTTCTAATTTAACACGAGTATATAATACAATCTATAAAAATACAAAATCTATGTTTGTGGATGCAAAACTCGCAAGTTGTCTTGAAACATTGACATGTTGGTCCAATTTTACCCAAGAGTGCATCTGAATTCGTTGTATACCAAAATTCCTATACATTTCGTTATGTAATTATTTTTTAATTACAGACTGAGCTTATATATATTAAACAGCCAAAACATAAACGTTAGCGGCAAATAAATGTTTGTACACGTAAATAAATAATATTTTACGAACAATTTTTCTAGAACTTTTTCCTTAAAACCGCTATAATTATAAAACTCTCAAAAAATGAATTGCTAAGTAAGTATTAATGAAATTAGGGAACATTAATTTCTGCTCTTTATGTAACAAAGACGATTTGACATTTTGTCGTAAAGTTCAAAGCTGAAAGGATTAAAACGTGCAAACTTTCTTTAGTCCGATTTCATTTTATAAAAAGAGTATGAAAATAAACAATACTTTTATTAAACTCATGTGATTAGATGCGGCGAACACAGCATTTTAATGATTTCTTGTATTTACGCGAATACTACACATTTAAAATAATTTAAACAGTAGTTTAATTTAAGTTTCTTCAAAGACGTGGGCAATTGACCCCGATCCCATCGAGAAAATCCATCATTCGCAATTGAAGAAGACCAGGAAGGCGTGTACATGTGTTATTACCAGCTTCAAGAGGTAGAATCAGAGGTACAAGTTCCAGTTCTAGTCCCCCTTACACTCATGCACCGCCACGATAAGGTGAGAGTATTGATACAAATCTGTAAATCCTTTAACCGAAGAATTTTAATTTTTATTTCTGCTATCATTAATTAAAAGAATATATATGAATTACTGTTGTAATTATTTAACTAAAGTAGATACATATATGTATCATTATAATTGAAAAGTATATAAAAACACAAATATGTCAAAACTAAAACCGTAACGGGGCATACAAAATTTCTACTGTCTCAAATCGATTTGTCGCTCTATTAGAATTGTCGACGTTTTCTTAAACGAATATACTCGTAGCACAGAGCAAGGCGGAATTAAATTGACAAGAATATCGTGCTTATCACCTTTGACCACGACATTAATCATTGGGGTGTGTGGGCAGGAAGCGGAACATTTTTCATTTGTGCTATGTCAAATATATTTGGAGATATTCGTTCAATAACAGTAAAGTAGTTGCAAATATATATAAAGTACACGCAAATTTGTTTACATGCAATTTGAATAGTTACATTACTAAATTTTCATTTTATTCCATTATAGAAAATGTGATACGTTCATTAGTATGATTTAGACTCTCTTCTTTTTCTCTTCATCTTGATTATAAAATTTTTATAGATTAAGGGATCTTGATGGGTATTGAAACAGCTACAAACTACTAACTACTTATCGGCAGAAAGTACCTTTATATTTTTTCCTCATTTTTACTGAGGCTACCGGGTCATTTAGGACAACGTGACAGGTGGTATGCCTATCGTCATCTACTACTTAGTTTCGTTTCGTTACATTGATATGGAGTATAGACACCATGTACAAAACAGATTAGATAAGCCACTAATACATAATGTATATATGTTAATTAATATATTGATTACCATTAATTAACTAAGTAACACAAACCTTGAATATGGATTCAATATACGTCTTTGAATTATTTACTTCCTAGTAAATATATTTTTAGAGGCAGATAAAGTACTGTGATATTTTAGTAATGAACAAAATACAATGTTATTAATTTGCAAAATCCCCTATGTAACTTTTATTTGTAGAATATAAAAATAATATATTATTTCCGAAACATTAAAGTAAAAATCAATGAAAAATTATATATTATACATATATTATTAAAGAAGATTTGTTCTGTTACATTGTTCACTTAGAAAGTGAACAATGCAGCAACAGCAGTCCATCCACGCCACGGTGGGAATCTAGGTTTCAAAATTTCCAGCGAATTTCCGTATCGGTTTCAAGTTCCAGTACAATGCAAATTTTAACAAAATAGGTTCGTAGTTAAGTTGTGCAAATTCGTCGAGCGAGATTCTACATTGCGGTTTGGATCTGCGAATGTACTAATATTTTTAACATTTTTCAAAATCCACTAATGAGTCACGATAGCCGAGTGGTTGGGTGGTTGCAATTTCGAGTCAAGCGACCCGAGTTCGATCCTCAGGTGGCAGTACCAATGAGTTTTTCAAAAACTTATGTACGAATTACATCGTCGGCTTGGACATAAAGACGGCGACGGGTTCACCATCTGCCACGTTGCAATTGCGTGAAGACTTTTATATTTATTTATTTATTTAAAATCCACTATTGACCGAATAAATATATATACCAACATGAGTGTAGAATCAACATAGCCCCAGTTATTACCACACTGATCAGTAATTACATACACAAGTAGTGTTTTCGACCATTTTTGACTGAACTTTTTTTAAATAATACTATGTAATAATATGCTGCATAAGTATAGAATACATTTGCTTTCGAACCTTCTAGCATCAGATTTATTGCTTATAAAAAAAAAAAAAAAATAAGTAAAACGCAAAACTTTATTCAATTACTTTTTCAAACAATAGTAGATACAATCAGCACTACCTAATGTCGATTTTATTTCCTACGTGATTACTAACGAGTAACGGTTGCGATTAAAACCAAATTAGCCACCACTTTCACTAAATAATCAACGCTGGAAACATATTTTTTATATCAAGCTTACAAAATAAAGTTCACTTAATCACATTATCTGATTATAACATTAAACTGTATATGTCTGCGGATTATTTTGCGTATATTTAACAGAAGAGCGAAACAGAGTTTCAGTTAACACGGAACCATTACCATTAATTGCCCGCCTGATCAACACGAATAACTATCACAGACCACAATAATAGACACAATTTTGATGTCTACAATCTATTTGATTACATATTTCTTATTTACTCTTTTAAATTTGGCCCTATAATCTACATATTAGGAAAATTAAATAACAAAAAAATTTAATAAAAATAAAACTAACGTCATCAATTGTCTTGACATATTTCCATTACAGGTTAACATCTCTCTCGTGGATTTAATCCAATCAGCTTCGATTTGTCTATTATGATAAAATACAGCAATCTTAATACGAAAATGTAATGAAACAACACGAATGGAGCCCAATGGAGATATTTACTTGATAAAATCGAGGCCACACAGGGCCTTAGTAACACAATGAACGAATATTACAGAAATTCGGTACGGAAAAGCGCTGCCGATTATAACAATTGTGTAGTATTATACTACACAGATTTTATTGACTTTATTAGTCTCTTCCAAGTTATATTACGGACAACAATTTCTTATTTTTGTCACATCCTCTCCTTTTTGTTAATTATTTGAAATAAAATAAAAAAAAGCCGTCCTTAAGGGTCAAAAGAGGAAGGGTCAAAATTAATGAAATACAATTGGTTGATTGATTGGAAAAACGACCCATCAAAGGAATGATGGAAGATGATGATGTCTACTTGATTAATTACAGCAGCGATGACTGCCGCTTTGTACTTACAATGCAAAAATCATCAAAGCAGTGAAATATTGTGACGTCGCACCTGGAAAGCAAAATTATGGACCTAGACTCGGTTTTGTTTTAGATTTAATCTCACTGCAAAGTATCTCAATACCAGATATCCGCCAGCGGCCGTAGCTGTAAATACTTTTTAAATGCTTGTTTGTGTTTGTTTTCTTTTAGACGGAAAAACATATCGACTAAAATCCTCCTTGTTCACCGCTGTCTCTTTAAAAAAAAAAGTCGCCACGGTGGGAATCTTTGGGTCTCTAGGAAGATCTGTATTCCTCATATATGGAGGTGCGTCTGTAAACGTCTCATAAATCAGTTTTGAATCACTTGACATGCTATGAGAAAATCAATTTCGAATTAACAGGTTCAATATTTCATACATATTAAATAAAGTGACTAATACGTGTAACATAAATGTCGAAGTATCCTCATACTATGCGAACATGTATACATGTTTGTATACATGTTAATGTATATGATAATCATGATCCGGCAGTAAAGTTCGATATTTCATAAATGAGCAAAACCTACGTTTAGTAGTGGCGAGAAATATAACTGTCTCATATCTCTCGCATTATTATAAAGTAAGTCTCTGGATGTCCACTGCGATCTCATTCCCTACGCAGTTATACGTATACACATACATAACGGACTGTAAAGTTCTACTCGAACAAAGGACTCTCCCGTAAGAAAGAATTTGTCATAATCGCTTCGGTAGTTAAGAATTGGCGAGGCACCTCGCATCTTAGACGCTGTCGTCAGTCGTGGTATTGTCGCTGATATTTTTGGAGATGGTTATCTCTCACACTTTAGAAAAAAATGGTGAATAACAAACTCACCATCGCCGTATACAGTGAGCGTAAACCAACTCCACGCGCTCCAAGAAAAGAGCTCTAGAATAAACAAGATCTTAGAGTGCCAGTGCTTTATTATGGATGCACGACAGTTGTAGTTAAAGTTAATTTGTAATGTTTTCAGTAAACAGTTAACTATTAGCGAGGGCTGTCCACAAACAACACAACTTCTAACTCAAATAATTAGCGAAGTCGAGACACGCAGGTTTGGACAGAATTGACATCATTCGGTACATTAACGTTTTATTGCTGAATATAAACTAGTGTAGTAAATTACTAAAGACGTGATTTTGTATTTCAATTATTCATAATTTCTGAATCTCATTTAGCAATACATGCCATAGTGAATAATAAGTAATTAGGAATAAGTCACGATAGCCGAGTGGTTGGGTGGTCGAAATTTCGAGTCAAGAGACTTGAGTTCGATCCCTGAGAAGAAGATCGAAGATATTTTCGGGACAAGGTGACGAGTGGTGAGCTCATCGCCATCTTTATGTCTAACCCACGATATAATTCGTACATAAGTTTTTGAAAAACCCATTGGTACGAGCCTGCCATTTAGGGATCGAACTCGGGTCTCCTGACTCTCAATTCCGACCAACCAACCACTCGGCAATAGTGACTTTTTATTATTTATTTTCATCATCATCATCATATCAGCCGCAAGAAGTCCACTGCTGGATGTAGGCCTCCCTTAAAGATTTCCAATACGACCGGTTGTTTGCGGCCTGCATCCAGCGTCTTCCCGCGACCTTGGTCAAGTCGTCCGACCATCTAGTCGGTGGATGTCCGACGCTGCGCTTGCCGGTACGTGGCCGCCATTCCAGAACCTTTCTGCCCCATCGGCCATCGGTTCTACGCGCTATGTGCCCCGCCCACTGCCACTTCAAGGAGCTAATCCGCTGGGCTATGTCGGTGACTTTAGTTCTTCTACGGATCTCATCATTCCTAATGTGATCTCGTAGAGAAACTCCGAGAATAGCCTTCTCCATAGCTCTTTGAGCGACCTTGAGCCTTCTTATGAGGCCCATAGTAAGGGACCACGTTTCGGACCCGTAAGTCATCACTGATAACACACTGAGAACCCATTGTTTAACTCGTCCACTGTGACGCAATCGTTCAGACAATCGAAGCGATTTGAGAGTTCCAGCTGGAAACTTTCGACATTTTGGATATGGGCGGGAGATGGTTGAAGTGTAGACTTCACCAAGCGAGTTCTCCCTCGCCTGAGATCGATATTCAAGATGCCTTGAATATCTTGTTGATCATAGAGACATCATTGAATATCTCTTTCCTCGTCGACAAGATGAAGTCTATCTCATTTTTGACAGGTGGTTTGCCCTCTTTGGCGGGGCTCAACCAAGTCCATTTTCTATGGAGCGGCTTCCTGAAGAAAGAGTTCATCGCGTAGAGTCCCTCTTCCTCCAGGAATTCGGCCAGCCTATGACCCCTGACATTCCGTTCCCCAAATCAAAATTGCCCCAATCTGGACTCTCCATCGCTCCGCCTGCCAAGTATTGCGTTGAAGTCCCCCACAACAACCGTAAAGTAGGTTTTGGAAGCGTGTATGGCCCTACGTATGTCCTCATACACTTCTTCCACCTCTTCATCTGGGCGTTTCTTGTGCGGCATATATACCTGGATCACCTTCAACGAATATCTTCTGGATACTCTGAGTATCAAGTATATCACCCTGCTAGAAACGCTTTCGATGGTTGTTACGTTGTTAATGAGGGACTTGTGGACGAGAAACCCGACACCATGCTGTGACTTTTTAACGTCACCCTCCCGGTGGTAGAGTAGGTTACCTGACTTAAGGGTTGTCGTGTCCTCTCCCTCTCTTCGGACTTCAGATAACCCTACAATGTCCCATTGTAACCTACTCATTTCCTCTTCCACTTCCTCGATCCTCTCGTCAAGCCTCAAAGTGCGGATGTTGTGTGCCAGCAGGGCCAGTTTCCGTTGGGAGTGGTAGCCGGATCTCTTCCGGAGATTCTTCGCACCCCCTGCTCCGCCGTTACCTTGACCGCTACCGGAGCCAGGAATAGCGGAGCTGCCGGGGACTGGGGGCCTTGGTGTATTTATTACATTCATTTAGGGGGGATTTGCCATACTCACCACGCTGGGCAGACGGGTTGGTGAGCGCAGTTTAATCGGCTTATCACATTTTCGATGCTGCTGCCCATCGAAAAAGGGGTTTTAAGCTTGGGATGGGTAGGATTTTCGAGGGATGTGGGAACGGAAGGAAGGTATTGGGATACTACTCACTTGGATGAACAGGGAATAAGCAAGTAGTAGCTCGGGAGGCCGGGCGCGCATACCCGATACCATACCTTTAATCGCCGGACAGGCAAATAAGGATGGCACCCCTGGCCTTTATTTTAATTATTTATTTTAATAATTACAAAATTTTTGGTTAAATATTATTATTGATGATTTGTGAATGTATACAACACATTTCTTCAAATGTGTGGGAACGTGTTACGAGAGAGTTACACAAGTATATAAGAGCGGGTCCAAAAAAGATGTAACCAATTACTCACTACTAAAGGTTTTAGAAAGGCTATAAGACAACTACTTCATCAACATCATATTGGTTTATAAAATTCCACCGTAGAAAAAAAGTCACGATAGCCGAGTGGTTGGGTGGTCGGAATTTCGAGTCAAAATAGACCCGAGTTCGATCCCCAGTTGGTAGGCTCGTACCAATGGGTTTTTCAAAAACTTATGTACGAATATCGTTGGCTTGGACATAAAGGCGGCGAGGGGCTCACCACCTGTCACGTTGTCCCGAAAGGTGGGTCGAAGGGACTTAATTGTCTAGACTCGGCCTCTGTCTACCCCTGTATTGGGAATTGCGTGAAGATATTCATATTTATATTTATTTATTTTTCACCGTAGAAAGACTTTTCCCGTATTATATTTATTTATTTAAACTTTATTGTATCACCTTAAAAATAAGGATAACAATTCCAGAGTAATGTAGCCTGAACAGTAAATGACTTTCCAAGGAAGTTGGTGAAGTGTTGCGGAATGCTAATCTTATTATTAGAAGAAGAACGGAGAACCCGATCGTGGGTTGAAGATAGATATAAGAATCCTTAAGATAAGAAGGAAAAGCGGGGTCATTTAATATGGAAAATAAAACCAACAGAATTCTGGAATTGTGTCTTTGTTCTACTGTAAGCCAGTTAAGATGCGGACGGTATTTATATTATAGGTGTAGGACAAAGTTTCATCCCGGGAGTTTTTGATATAATCACCACGTATGGTAAGCGGATTAGCGATAGCAGTATAAGGTACCTTGCGCCTTAAACCAGAGACCGGTGCTGTCCATCACCGGTCTGCTGAATTTTGATCTGACACGATTCGGGATGGTACCAATCGCATTTGGTATGCTGTTGGTAGTCAATCGCATATTCAAGGCCAGTTGTCGCCTCTTACGACTGCCACACAAAAATAGGTCGTATTATTGTTACGCCGATACTACATGTTTAATTGTACCCAACTTTTCATGATACTATTTTTTCAACAAAAACAAATCCTATAATTTATACTACTAATTTGTATCTCACAAAGTACTCTAAAATACTAACTAATCTTTATACCTATTCTATCTTACAAAGACGTATGTATACTCGTTGTTGTCGCGTTTCTAACTTTTGAGCATTGTCTGCGTTTACGAACTATGGCTCATCTGTCATTGTTAGATTATTTTTTATTTTTATTCAAATTCTTTAAAAAAATCAATTTACTGTACTGTATATATATATACATATACATATTTATATTTATTTATCTTTACGCACACCTGTCCCTGACGGGGTAGCCAGAGAGAACAGATCAAGAGAAGTGTCACGATCCTTACATACCTCTTTCGCTTCTTTTAGATTTATCATTATCCTTATACAAGCACGTCTTGGTATCCGAGTACTCTTGACTCTTTCCTCTTAGAGCATTTTGCTCACGTGGTCTTCGAAAGTTTGTCATGGCCTACCTCGACGCCTTTTAATATCATCTTTCGTGCTGTATATTTGCTTCACCATTCGGTTACTCATTCGCTTAACATGTCTTTGGCCATCGGAGCACGCCCTTATCAATTTTAGTGATAAGGTCATCTTTTAAGCCTGCCATATTACGTTTTCGGTTGGCAAAGGTAACGCCGCACATTTTAAGAAGAGACCGCATGTCCACTGCATTCAACTTGCTTTTATGCTTCATTTAGCATAACCAGGTTTCACTGCCATTTAACAAAGTAGGTACCGGCACTGCATTATATATTGTAAGGCGAGCACTTTTCACTACGCCTTGCCTATTGGCTAACGCAGTCAGGGCACCATTGACTTTGTTTCCGGCAGCTACACGCCTGAAACAAAGATTCCATGATATTTAGCCGCCTCTTAAAACGCCGCCGTGAAGATAAAGTGTGGTATATCCAGCGGTCGATACCTAGTTTTACTAGAATCCCATACGAATTGTTTACTTACTTGCTCATCGCAAAATTCGCTAGGTTAATAAATTGGGTTGGCTGCACTTGCAGTCCGACATTTTATTGAACTTGATTACACGACTAAATGTTTTCATAATCATTGTAGTGTTGCTAGGATTACATAACATTTATAAATATTAATTGTATAAAGAAACTTACATCCTTCCGATGCCAATCGACGACAACATCATATTTGCATGGCTTTCGTGAATATTACATTTATTTTCATTTATTTCAAACACAAAATATCCCCACAAAAAATATATTATATTGTAAAAATTTTTTAAGTTATAGAGTATCGTGGCTGAGGAACTGATACATAAAGTTTTTGATAATTTCAAGACGTCAAGTACTATTAAAATTCGTTAAAAAAACTGACTTCAAAAGTTAAAAAGTTTTACAATAATTTTCTTTCAAAACTGTTTCATTGTAATGGTTGTATTAGGTTAATAAATCAATTCATTCGAATAAAATACCAAGACATTGTAAATTGTTATCGTTGGGAATGGAAAGGAAAGTTTGTATAATAGGAAACAATAAATGTTATCAAAACTACGATAACAAAAAGCTAAAATTTAAATAAGGAGTTTTAAGGTAGTAGAGCCATTCCCAATATCCCTGTATAAATAAAATAAATATCTTCACACAATTCGCAATACAGGGGTAGACAGAGGTCTAGTGTAGACAATTAAGTCCCTTCGACCCACCTTACACCGAAGATATTTTCGGGACAACGTGACAGGTGAGCCCGTCGGTGTCTTATGTCCAAGCTAACGATATAAATCGTACATGATGTTCCCTATATCATTGTAATATACGTATGTATGTACTCGTATATGTGACCTTTTATGATAAAGGTTTTACACTTTCAATTGTAGGATTAAATTAAAAAAATGATTGAAATTAACTGAATTTTTTTTCTTTCATATTTTCCTATCGGTACAATTTAAAAGATTTATTAATACAAGTAAATAGTTGTCATTATAAATCGCTATTGTTTCGGTATGTAAAGCTATTAAATATGGAAAATACCACCGTCGTTAGCATAATTTCAGTAGCCCAGGTTAACCGACAAGTGTAATTAATGTCAATTCGCTTTCCTGCTAAAGTTCAGCTTCACGCAATTATAGAGCGTTCAGCGAATTGAACATCGAATTTCATATTGTTATCTGATTATATCTGTGGTGTCAAAATGTAGGGAAAATTAAATGTCAACAATGTACAACAAATCCAAATTATAAAGTATGTAAAGTTGTTTCTCAACACTAGTTAAACATTTTCGACGACAAATTTATTCTCGTTTTAAGTTCCCTTGTTTTTTATCTTTTCGTTGTTCCCTCCTCTCATTGGTATTTATAATCCGCAAGTAATAAGTTAGATATAAAATCAATAATAAATAAAAAAAATAAATATCTTCACACATTTTCCAATAACTACCTCTGTATTAACAGAGGTCTAGTCCAGACAATTAAGTCCCTTCGACCCACCATCCACCGAAGATATTTTCGGGACAACGTGACAGGTGGTGAGCACGTCGCTGTATTTATGTTCAAGCCAACGATATAATTAAGTTTTTCAAAAACCCATTGGTATGAGCCCGTTACCTGGGGTTCAAACTCGGGTCTCTTGACACGACATTCCGACCACCCAACCACTCGGCTATTGTGATTTTAGATATAAAATCAGATTATTAAAGACGCTGGAACACGAGATAGTGGCTATAACCCGTTGAATAGTTACCTCTACTGTTTTCCGTCTCCGTTATCAGATCGACTTTAGGTAAGATGAGAGAGTTAATTTAATGTTTTTAAAACTATTACTAGAAACATTCAACTTCAACAAACTTTTATTATTTATAGAATACAGACATTATAACATTATAATATATTATACACATTATAATTTGCAAAAAACCAAATGATAACATAGAAAAGAACATAGACTTCTTTTTAAACCGAACAGATGTTATTATACAATAGAAGAGACCTAGAGCATGGTTTTGCTCATTGATTCTTTTATGTCTAAAGTGGGAGTAGTCTTAGCAGTATTAAAATCATGGAGAATTCTCGATTTTTTACACCTGGGAACATTTTCTTGTTTGTTCTTATCTGGTAACAACTTTGGAGTATCAAATCATATTACTCTTTAAAAAGTTATGCGTGGTCATACATCAAGAAAATATACCTTGACTTGATAACTCCTTAAAATCGTAATATAATGTTGCATTTTAATATCAATTTTAAGTCCCCTGTGTTAAGTAATTCTGTGCTTATGTGTTAATAATATATTAGCATTTACACGTTTTAGTACTTAAAACCGTTAGAAGGGTTCGAAAAGATTGGCCACGTTCCTCACTGAGGGTTGGCGGGGTTTGTACTCTTTTGAATAATATTGTTGTAGTTTCCACGTTATATTTTGTTTTCTTAAAGCTTTTGGTTCTGTTGAGGAATAATTTTGTTCCCAATATTTTGATCACAAAGTTTTTATTGAGTGATTCGCGTGAACTCAGATGTGATAAGTTATTTTAAAACTTTTCGTTTACGAACCTTAAAATTTCACCTTCTCTCTTAAATGTACATTTTAAAGAAATATAATTAGTGAGTTTTAAGTTCATGGAAACAGCTGCCTGAGAAAATAGTTTTTTTGTTTGCTAAGAAATATATATTGTATCTGGCAGCGACGTTGGGGTTCATATTTATTCCAACTTGTATATTATTTGCGTTATTTTTACAATTATATTTAAGTATATTTAATTTCCCTATTACAATTATTTTAAATTTGATGAATCAAAGTAAATCATATTTAATATAATATTTCCTTTTTTGTCCTTCCTGTATTTCATTCAAATTGCAAGGGTAGACAGAGGTCTGGACACCTTAGCACACCTAACCTTTCACCAAATTCTCTTTAAAATGTATTTGTTCTGTACTTTGGCAAATATTTTTATTTAATTACATAGAAATGTATATCATGACGATATGCAAATTTTGTAATTTTCTTTACTTTGAGTGTTGCTTTTATTTAAAAAAATTACGATAATTCATTTATTAGGAACCACGCCTTGAACAGAATACCTTTTAGGCAAAATTAAATTAAAACCCAAATCATGTAACGGTTTGCATAATTAAATAAATGTATAAATAAATGTTTTTATTTTTCTATTGAGATGGTCAAACGATAAGTAAACGAATGTCCTATTAATAAAAGCAACTTTTAAGCAAATTTTTCATCATTATTCAGATGTCGTATCATTTCTTTTTATGAGGGAAGGTAGCAAACGAACAAACGTTTCATCGCGGCTCATAGTACTTGATTCGATGTTCGAGCTATCACGAAGCTTGTCCAAACTCAATTAAAATGTAGCTCATAGTTGTTTTGTGAAAGCCACTGTAATAAACTTGGGCCCGTCATAAGTGTATAAACCGACCCCCGTCGTATCGGCAGTGGTTCCTTTGTTTTAATTCATATGTTATCACGGCCGACTTTCTTGACAAAGATACACCAGTTTTGAAGTTTTTTTTCAGCTCTGAGGTCTAGGGTTCGACTCCTGAACGGGTCAATGTAGAAAAACACTTTTTTTGAGTTGTGTTTGGCCTGGGTGTTTGTAGTTCCTTCGTTGTTTCTCTTCATAACAGAAATAATTTAGCTTCTTACTTCAGGATCAGAGCATTAGATCTGGTGCTATCAAAGTATGTAGGTGTTGGTCTTTGAAAAATGTATCAATTGAATTTAAAATTTTATGCTTGCATGTAACAAATATTAGTAGTAGTATGGTTAGCTAATTGATATACCTCGTTTCCCACACGAGCAATGCATTAATATTTTTAACTAAAATAATCTTGCTAACTTCTTACTAACATAATATTCTCAAAGCTGTTGCTTACAACACTCTTGGGAGGTGAAAAGACCGCGAGAAATGATGGATTCCTTTCTGACGTTGTTACGCAGCCTTAAAGTAAATAAGCATTGTTTAGGGAAAATCCACTTAAGGTTTAAGTGCAATTAGTCTTAATGATTTAGGATACGCTGTGTGAAACTTAATGAGACGTGCTTCCGGGATTAAATTATCGAGGCTCATTATAAGAGTATCTTTATACGTAAAATAAATATTCACATAGTGTTTATAATACAAATAAATACTCTCAAAAATACATAAATGAGTTAATTAGATAAATTTTTAGACACAACAGACAGAACTGTAACTAAAATTGCTAACATTAGCACTAAACTAGTCAACAGGGAGAGTAAAAACCCAATAATACATATAGAAACTTGAAATATCTTTATACTAAACCCTTCGCGACTATGAATGTTTGGTAAAATAATAAATTAAAGACAATTAAAGAACAAGAAGATGTACTATAGTATGTGTGGCGAAGAATGTGCTGCAGGAAAAGGCCCAGCCTGGTTGGCAGTTTGTGGACATTTTCTCCCCCATTGTCACCGTGATGTATATAACTAGATCCTAGTTGTGTTTCCTGAACTGTCCACCACTAGTGAGTGAGTAGGGTGAGATGTATGGTCGCAGTGGCTATGTTGCAGGTGTCAGTCTTAAGAGGAGGATACCCCTGTTGAAGATCCTTAGTGGGTTGGAGGACTTGAAAGCATGCCTTGTGTCTACAGTAGTCCAGTGTTGTGACTGCAACAACGACGTTGATGTCGGAGAAGCTTGCTGGGTCGCTTGTAGCTCGTTACCGTCGGTTGGCGGTGAAATCTCGTTGATGTCACTTCAGGCAAAACGGCAGCTACCCACCCGGCCACGTGCCGGTACAAGTGGCCCGGGGAGGACATCAGGCAGGCTCGTACCAATAGGTTTTTCAAAAATTTATGTACGAATTATATCGTTGGCTTGGACATAAAGACGGCGACGGGCTCACCACCTATCACTTTGTCCCGAAAATATCTTCGGTGCATGGTGGGTCGAAGGAACTTAATTGTCTAGACTAGACCTGTCTGTCTACCACTGTATTGGGAATTGCATGAAGATATTTATTTCTTTATTAATTAAAGTTATATGTATGTTTATGCTGCCTGAATTGTTTGAATATTAAAAAAACACTAACTAAGAAAAGTAATCTGATGAATAAATTGTGCACGTAACATAACAGAGTTGTTTGGTGCAATCTCTGCGGACCAGTGTTATTGTAACTATTCTAAGTAGTCTAAGTATATATTATGGTCTAAGTTGTATAAAGTATTTCAGTTTAAACCTAATTACAAACTAACATTTCAACACGTTTCGTACAAAGAACTTAACACTGTACAGGGCTGAATTGTTAAAACTTTCGTGAGATGTTGTTAATTAAATAATTAAAAACAGCAAAACTTTGTAAAGGTAGAGACGAATATGACTGTGAACTCATCACACGCATCCTGATGGAGGACCTTAAGTCCAAAACTAGTCGTTACTTACACATATTATTAGATTGTACAGGGTGATTGTTCTGGGTCTTCGATGTACGACTGTCACGTAAAAATACTTACTGATACACTTGGGAATGCGCTGCGAACATCTGCTACTTAAAGCTTAAGTTATACAAATTTGACTTATGTGTACGAAATTCTAGTAAATGACTGGTATTTATAGCTGACATTTACTAGTAACTTTCTTTTATATGCGTTTATTTGCTGATGCCGTGTCTCTTGAACATGAATTTTAAGTCTGACTGTCTGTGGTTCTCTTTGTTTAGTCTTTTGTATTTTAATTATATTTCTTTTATCTCTCCCTATTACTTAATACAGGTAAGGTGGGTGGAGCAGTATTTCAACGTTTGTTAGTTATACTAGTAACTACGAATAAAAAAATCGCTCTGAATCTGAACTGTCTCGAAGTAACTGTATTTGTATGTTCGACAGCACAAATAAAATTAACATTCGGAATCGTAATTGTTCCGAAGATTAATTAATCTCTAGTTAAAAAGATTTGGAAGCCGAGCAATGTAATGATGAGAATTTCTAAAATTCATGTTTAATTCTTTTCTATATGTTATTTAACAAATGTGCCTTCTATTAACCAAAAAAAAGTATTAAATGTTATAATTAATCAGGGTCGCACCGCGAGGTTGCGCAGCATCCACCGATAAGCTAGGAGAACAATTTTATAAATATTACTTAAAAGATGTAAAAAATAACACGTAGAAAAAAAAGTCACGATAGCAGAGTTGTTGGGTGGTCGGAATTTCGAGTCGAGAGACCCGAGTTCGATTCCCAGGTGGCAGTACCAATGAGTTTTACAAAAAAAAACTTATGTACGAATTTCATCGTTGGCTCGGACATAAAGGCGGCGACGGGCTCACCACCTGTCACGTTGTCCCGAAAATATCTTCGGTGGAAGGTGGGTCAAAGGGACTTAATTGTCTAGACTTGACCTCTGTCTACCCCTGTATTGGGAATTGCGTGAAGAGATATATATATATATATATATATATATATAAAGTCTTTTCGGCCCACCTTTCATACTTTTTGACACAACGCAACAGACCAGCCTGTCTTGTGATATATTAACTTGTAGCCGTCATTATGTCCAAGATATAAATCGTACATTAGTTTTGAAAAGCTCATTGGTACGATCTATCATCTGGCAATCGAACCGGGGTCTCTTGACTCGAATTCTGATCTACCAACCACACGGTTATCCTGATTTTTTTTTTTGGAAAACTGCTATTAAAAAACATGTCGGCCCATCGAGAGCCCCTTGTGGAACATAAGTCACATCAAAATGGATCTTGAGGTTGTCACTACATTTTGTGGGATGTTTCCTGTACCGCGTTTACCAGTACATTTTAGGTAAGGTAAGGTTTTTAAGACTGTTTTTAAGACTGTAAATTTACCACCCTTTCTTCCAGTGACTAAGAGACGCCTAAGGGCGTCTCTTAGTCACTGTAAGAAACCCTCGAAGAGACATAAGACAGTTTGTGATGAAAATAACTACTACTTTTGATAATACAAAGAAAACGTTGCACGTAGAGGACACTTCTTTCCCAGCGATCGCCATTTTTGCGAGCTGTGTGACTGCTGCCATTTCATATATTGACTAACGCGTGGATCTTTATGGTTTTATTAGTTACTATAGTTCTGCTTCAAATGACATTAAAGTTTATATCAAGCAGAGATACACCCTTTCCATGACCCGCAGAGAAACTTTGATCATACCTATCTTACTGTTTGCAGTAAAAGACCACATTTGGATTCTGTATATCATCTCTGACAACAGAAACTGGTTGTACGAGTATATACTTCTGTCTTAAGAATTTAAGTTGTATTCGATGAGACGATGTCGCGTAGTTTCCCGAACACGTAATTCCGATAGAACGTAGCTGATAGGTTGATAAGGGATTACCTAGTGTACAAGGATGCAGTGTTGCTAACTTGTATGCGATTGGCCTGACATGTACGCTAGATTTTCGTTTCGTCTACATTCATGTTAAGGTCAATCTGTTGGGGAGGATTGTAGAGGATGTTCAGCATAGTATCAAGGGATGTATTCACATCGCTGGTACCTACCATCTACCGTTTAATAGTTTGAAAACATCATCCAAAAATATACTAAAGTAAAAAAATACTTTTCCTAAAACCTCTCACTTTAGAAATATCTCAATTTTATGATTGTTAAGATTGAAAATCCGTGTCTCATTGCATGGAAGATATAATTGTGACCTACAGGCATACAAATACTAAAATGCTTATGAGAAAGAAAAAGTAAAAGATATTAATTTCGTAGTATTTGTTATGCCGGTCTGAAATGACAGCAGGCAGATGAGAGATATAAAGCAAAGAAATAAGTCATTAATTTCTAAGTAAAAGTTGTCAGATGACGTTCTTCTTACTGTACACATTTCATTATACCTTTACGCTTTCATTTTATTTACAGTCGAGTTTTTATTCATCAAAATATTTAAATAAATATAATCTGGAGTTACAATAGCCCAGAGGTCAGGGTGTTAGCATAAAATTTCACAGTAAACTTTAAATTAAAGATGGTCATCAAACTATATTGTCGTTCCACAATTTTAGTTCTGAATTAATCACGAGCTCTAATTTCTCTGAAAGAAAATCTCTGAGTAAGTCTTTGGCCATTGTACGACTTAAAGGAAGGAAATATGTTTCTTAATGACGAACATTTGAAAGAATAACATTTATATAATACTTAATTTATTTACAATAGTAATATATACATTTACAATAATATTATAACAAAATATTAAAAAAAAGCTAATTCTAATTTAATCTATGCTTAACAAGAACTATTATTACAAAAACAGAAATGAAAATGTTTCAAACGAAATGCAATTGTTTCAAACATAAAGATGTGCGATAAATCCCGCTCGTGCAAATATCACAAAGATTTCCCCAGTGTATTCTTATCTCAAATGGTTTCCACATTACTACTAATAATATAAATGTAAAATGAAAATTGTGAATTCACAATTCATATCAATGAATTGTTATTGTAATTTAAACTTTTTATGAAAGTTTTAGATTATTTATATTTTTATCCACTTGTACTAATAAAAAATTGTATGTATGTTTGTTGTTACGTTTGTGTTCAAAAGAGAAGCATGGACAATAAGCTAGTGAAGTGCAAATTATGTTTATTACTTCTACTGCTACTCATTAGAAAGTAAAATATAACGATAAAAAGTATGTTATGTCTTCCAGAAGTCCGAACTTCTTACACGTGGAATTCCATTTGAATCAGTAACCGGCAAAAGTGTTATATACAAATTGAGTTATAAATAAATATATAAATAGTTAGTAAATATTACAGGTGTTTCTAACTTAACCCGACTGGGAATCGAACTCGAGTCCTCAGAACTGATACCATCGAAACCGATATGTCTGCCACCTGTCCATGGAGGTCGTCTCGTAGGAATATTAGCTTGGAAATATGTGTATACATATATATATATTAGGGGTAACAAATTTATATAAATAAAGATTACGCGGATGCAATAGACAAAAAAAGGAAAGAAAATACTGGAGATCTGGTAAAAAAGAATTGGACGATCTGTTACATTTACCTGTGATATTTGTCTATATGTGAACATGGGTAAAGCAAGATATATTTTTCATTTAAAAGACTCTATCTGAATTAATTACTTACTTTTTATAAATTTAAGCTATTTTCATCTTAAACTCAGTATACCCATTTAAGCCTTAACACATTCATTCTAAGAGTGAATTTTAAAAGAGATGCCAACTTTGGAAAAGAGTCATTCACAGAGTGTTGCTTTTCTAGAGGCCTTATTGGCAACTTGGCGCTAAGGTCAATGCCGCTATGAATTAATTAGCTAAGATAGACCAAAAAGCTCACTTTAATTTTTAACTGAAAATGAGGTAACACTTTAAATAGGAAATAGTATAAAGTAGTGAAAAAGATGGGACAATTTTGATTAAGAATTGATAACAGTATGTTTATTTAACTCATTTTTTTACACTATGTACAAATCTACGGCATGACTTGGGTTTCTCTCGAGGGGAAGATTTGCCACAATATAAATCGGCGACGCCTCGCTTCACATGCAAATTGGCAAGCCTGATGATAATTCTGATACTCACTATCAGAATTATATAAATCAGTATAGTCATGGGTATATAAATAAAATAGATATAGAAGAAATGTTTTTATCTGCGTATATCAATCACGCATAAAGCATAATACACAAAAGACATACGAAAATGAGCCACAGTTGTTTGTTAATTGTTCCCGTTGGCCTGACAGATGGTGGAGAGAAGATCAATTCTGAAACGGTATTTTTTAATTTTCAGCACTCGGCGAAACACACACTTCGGAGTTAGGTTTTGATTTTTCCATTTTGAGATGTAGAAAACATTGATTTTTATTCACTTACTCTTTACTGTGCAATTAGATGAACTGAAATTATGTACTTGTATTTTATTGGATTAATCATGTATAATTATATAATTGTTATAATACGTAATTGTTTTGTATTGTATGCAACAATAACTACTTGTGAAATAAAATACATGATAGACTCTTTTTGTTCACGCAATTCCTTACTGGGTAGGTAGGATTTGATAATGAAATAATTATCTCACCTTTTACCGAAGCTTATTTGGAAAAACGACACAGTCTCACTCAGTTGTCTTATTGTCCCTATATTGTAAACTATAATTATATGCATGGATGTTTATTGATACGTATATAAATATATATAGACCCATGTATATATAAATAAATAATTAAATATATACATAGATAGGGACAACATCACACATATTGTTCTGATCCCAAAGTAAGCAGCGTAAGAATTGTAATATGTGTAATATGGAACCAGAAAAATCAGAAAATTTAGAAGAAGTATTTTCTACATTGACCCGACCGGGAATCGAAGCTGGTGACACCTTGAAAAATGGTATGTACCCCACTCTCCCACGGAGGTTGTCGTATATTTAATTATAATTAACATATAAACATCCTTTATACAAGTACAAGCATTAAAATTTATGACAGAAATCCTTGCCCCTGGCGGTAATCGGACCCGCGGCGCTTGCTTCAAGCAAGGCTTTCTTAGCTTCGAAGGCAAGATCACGACCCGACTATTGAGTCATCTTATTTTTAAATTTATAATAACTTTATTTCTCACCCTCCCGCAATGTTATCTTAACCAAGTATCTGAGGAAGAGATCGATTTTACCGATACGAGCATGTTTTTAACAACATTAAGCATATGTTTTTATTTATTTTTTATTTATTAGGTTCACCAACGTTTGTTCGCATTATGTTTCATACGCTTTCTTACATATACTCGTAAAATGCAATATACTTACAAATATGTGACTACAATTTTAAGGTGAACACAGCATGCGACACGAGTAATATATAAACTAAAACAAAACTATATCAAAATCTTTTTAAAAGTTTGATAGTTATTTAAAAAAAAAAAAGAAAAAAGATAGGGTTACGACAATCTTGCGAAGTTTGATTTTTGTTTTGTCTTGCGAAGTTTGTCTCTCTGGTCACCTATGTTGTTTAGTAGTTTGCATAGTCTTGGGATAAGAGAGTTCGCGTCTAAAACTGTCTTACGATAGGGTTAAAACAGGAAAGTGATGGGACGAGTAATTCCACGGGGATATATTTAATAATGCGGAATAATAAAAATAAAAAAATGGACATTAGCAAAGAGAATTTACATTTTAGTTTTTGGTATATCCACATGGAATTCGATATTTCTGTGTAGGTGTGTAGGGTGCAGGATTTTATTACTTATTTATTTAAAAAAAATGTATTTTTTCTGAGATTTTATTCCGACCGCGATGAAATAACTTTCATTAATAAACTAATTCTGTCTTGTCTAATCAAAGGGGTACTTATTCTGCTTTGTAGTCATCGGAGTAAGTGCTAAATTCTGACTTCTGCCGGCTGTCATAGCAAATTGATTATTTAATATTCATTTTTGTTTCTTCTTTTTTATTTACTCTTTTGAATTCCTAATACCTTTAGATACACATTTCAATTTACCTTATTTGGGACAGCATAGCAAGTGGTGATCCTATAGTCGTATTAGTGTACTAAATAACCATTGCACAGATTTCAAACAATAGATACAAAAAGTAATTGAAAGAGTGTTCTTTATGAAAACCCAACTCCATCCACTTGATTTGTCTACCGATCATCCAATCAGTTTGTTATCGTGGCACATTTTATTCCTATACAATAAATAAATATAAATATCTTCACGCAATTACCAATACAGGGGTAGACAGAGTCTAGTCTAGAAAATTAAGTCCCTTTGACCCACCTTACACCAAAGATATTTTCGGGACAACGATATTTTCCGATAGTAAAATAAAAAAAAAGATGAGACATTTTTCGTTTATTAAATTAAATTCCATCTTTTTATACAAGTTCGCATCAAGTTTGTTCACGGTATATGATTTGTAAATTTAGAGTGTTCGTTAGTCATTCCTCAATTGAGTTACTTACCCCCATGCTCATGTTACACGAGTAAATTTACGCAAAATGTAATATTAAATATATTCTATCAGAAGGTTTCGGATTGAGCCCTCCCCTTCAAATTAAATTAGGAGAATGTATTCATCACTTACGTTTATTTATACATTACATTATTTTGTTCCTATTCTTATGTAACTTACTTATAGCCTAGTTTTTTCTTCAGTCTATTAAAGGTCTTACAAATAATGACAGTAAATAAGGAAATGAAAAATCGCCTTATCTTACCTTAACAGACTACAACTAGTGTACTTGAGAACACCGGCTTCTTTTATAAACACGAATTGCCATAATTGCTCAGCATGAGCCACTACGTAAATTAGACGTTGCTGCCTTTCTACGGTCTGTTTAATTTCGGTCTGGTATATGTATAGATGATTATCCTGTTGTCTGGCAGTAGTCATATAGATATTATGTCAGAACCTTCACCAGAATGTATTCTTTGGTCTGTAGTTATTTTTCAAGGTTTTAATACTGTTTCCTTAGGCGTCTCTTAGTCACTGAAAGAAAGGGTGGTAAATTCTTATCAAAAAAATGAGGCAATGACGAAGAGCTAAAAATAAAGTTTTGTGCTAAGTTCAACAAACCCTCGAAGAGACATAAGACAGTTTGTGAGGAAAATAACTACTACTTTTGATAAAACAAAGAAAGCGTTAACCTGGAATTAAATTAGGTATTAAACCAGTCATATTTATAAGCTAAAATTTGTTTATTTTGAAAATATATGAGGACGAATGGTCTAATTGTTCAGGCATAGATTGCCTTCCCTTCAATGACTACTGGCTTGAAATATCTTGTCACTCAGACATTACAGACTGTTTATAGTAATAAATAATAAATAAATATCTTCATGCCATTCTCAATACAGGGGTGGACAGAGGTCTAGTCTAGACAATTAAGTCCCTTCGATCCACCTTACACCGAAAATATTTTCAGGACAACGTGACAGACGGTGAGCCCGGCGCCGTCTTCATGTCCAAGCCAACGATGTAATTCGTACCTAAGTTTTTAAAACCCATTGGTACGAGCCTGCTACCTGAGAATCGAACTCGGGTCTCTTGGCTCGTGATTCCGACCACCCAACCTCTCGGCTATTGTGACTGTTTATAGTGATTAAGATTAATATCAGTAATTTTACTGAGTCTGTTGTAAAAGAATTGAAACAGTAACCAAGTTTCTAAATTGGTTTTTCTTATTTAAACATACTTGAAGATAATGAACGACGTTCTGGCGACCGAATTTTAGTGGAAAATCGATTCGAATTCGACAAAAGGTCGACTTTTCCGCCGGTACTAACGCTCAATGACTCCGACGAGTTAATGGGATGAGACCAGCATTGTGAGTATAGACAAACCATCCCAAAGAATTTATAATGTTGCTGTATACTGGCGTAAGTGTACTATTAAATAATATGTAGTACATATATATTCCGATACTGTACAGAATTGCAGAATTCTATTGAAAAAAAACGTGAAATTCTTATTTACGCCTCACGTTAAATTAACGTTATCATGTAACGTTCGTTCATGTTCATGTAACGTGTAACATTATTATAAACAGTAGACTCATACTAAAGATCTAAAAACTAACATTATAATTGTGGGTATTATTCTATTTAGTTGCTTTTTAACTTCATAAATGGCCTAATATATGGGTTGCCCATTAAATATTTTCGACCCTTATTTCACCGAAGTTAATTTTGGGAGAATGGGACAGATGGTGAGCGTATCGCCGTCTTTATGTCCAACTCTCGTCTCTTGACCTGAATGTCGTTCACCCAACCACTCCGCTATGGTGAGTTTTTTTTCGGCATTTTCTTTTACTGTTCAACCAATAATTTTATGGAAATATTTTTAATATTGGCTAGGAAACTGAGTAATTATGTAAGATACTTTTGATACGCGAAAAATAAATTATGCGTGACAAAGGGTTTCCACACGATCTAAGCTGCAAGGGAAGGCTAGTAAATAATGTTTGTACTCAAATGTGAAATGTTTGCGTGACTAGTGTACGGAAAACACATATATTGTTCCTCTACTGTTATTTCAAGTTATATGCGGAGATAGCGAAACTTTCGTGTACGACAAAGAGGAAAACTAATTCCCCTACGTGGGTTTATGGAGATTAATATCTTATATCGTGTATTACGGATTTTAGGAAACCATTTTATGAGTAGATTTCATATTGAGCTACCGAAATAGATTAATTGTATACGCTAATCAGATTTGATATTAAAATATTCAACAGGCATTTTCTATGCTATATTATGAATAATATGAACATAATAAAACATCTTTACGCCTTTGCTAATACTGGGGTAGACATCTGTCTAGATGTCTATCTAGACGTGAGCTTGTCGCTGTCTTTATGTCTAGTTCAACGATATAAATCGTACATAATTTTATAAAAAACCCTTTGGACTAGCGTTCCTCTTGGGGATCTAACTCGTGTCTCTTGACTCCAATTTCGAAAACCCGAACACTCGACTATTTTAATATGAACAAAATATATTAATACTTAAAAAAAATTAATTATTTTATATTTACATGTAATTTACATTCCTCGACACTCGGTTGGGGAGAGTTCTAGACCATTAAGCCTTTTCAACCCTACGATTACAAATATATTCATCTCACGAATGTTTGCATCTAGCGGGTCTCGAACCCTTGACTCTCGAGCTTCGAAGTCAGGGTCACCACCAACTAGGCTATCAGGTTGTCGGGTTATAGCTAATTTGACATTTAACTGTTACTTTGTTGGGAAAGACAATCTATTAATTTTTTTTTCATTGGCATATAAATATTTTTATTTACTTAATTAACATCTAGTTGCAAAACTTAAGATAGACCGCTTAACTCGGAATTCCGCCGCATTAATTTCTCATTGCAAAATGGGGTCTCAGTCGTTCTCTGGATCTCAGTGTAATAAAATACTAAGAGGCGTTGAATTTGACTTACTTTGATAGACGAGAATTAACTTATGTCATGGAGCAGGTTTTTGTATTATTCTATAAAATATTTTCCTTTGGTTTTTATTGTATATACAGTATACAAATTCTATTTTTATTCGTTAGTCATACACAAACGAGTGTCTACGCCCTATTTTTCCACATTAACGTATAAATATTAATAAATATGTTCACGTAATTCCCAGTACAGGGGTAGATAGAGGTCTAGTCTAGACAATTAAGTCCCTTTGACCCACCTTCCAAAGAAGATATTTTCGGGACAACGTGACAGGTGGAGAGCCCGTCGCCGTCTTTATCTCCAAGCAAGCTCGAAATTCTGACCACCCGTCCACTCAGATATCGTAACACTTTAATAAACGTATAGATTTTTCAAGGTAAGTCAGCGGTTTAATCAAAGCACTTTGCATGTCTCGGCCTGATAAAATCACTAAAAATAATATTCGCCGCCACACCAGGATGTGTGACGTTTCCGTAGGGATCAACTAGTTAAATTGGAAATGTTTTAGTCATTTTCAGGACAGAACTATGTTTTGTGTCACTCTATGTCCTCCGTCTATTTGTGTAGGTCAATGCACAATCTACCTACGTTTAGTTCTCGATTTGTGACAAACTAATATAATTAAAGACATATTTGTTTTATTTATATAAATATATTATCTATTAGTTATCGAAGGAACTTAATTGTATAGACTTGACCTCTGTCTACCCCTGTATTAGGAATTGCACGAAGAAGATCTATTAATTAAAAAAATATTCACTCAATTGAACTTGGAGACGTAATTACTTGAATATGTACTTGCTTGAATGAAAAATAATACAAAAAACCAACAGAAATATTCTTAGCTACAATTGTTTCTTATGATATGAAATGTAATAAGCCAAACTTACTGTCATAAGGGGATACCATAATAACACTATTATGGTACCACCTTAAGACATATCAGCTTAGGACACCCTTACTCACTTGCTTTATTCTAATTTGAGGACATCTAACAAGAAAGTATGAAATATATAAAGTAAGACACAACCCTGTGAGAAGTGACTGAATGAATAATAAATGACGCTAATAGCTTTTGCTAAGGCCTAAACATTATCAGTCGCATGCTACTAATCTCGTTATGAAAAAATACGAAATGCTACTTTGAAGATGTAGAATGAGCCCAGAATATAATTTGTAAGTTTTAATGCGTTCGAATTTCCTTAATGATCGTAAAGTTTAATGTTTGGAGGCTACAAAATACATGTTTATATTATAAGTAATATATTATACCTTCTGCTAAAATTTATGCATTTTAAATTAAGACTATCTTTAGAAACTAAGTGTAGCAGCAAACAAAGTTAACCCTGTAAATAAATAGTAGATTTTAAATCAAAGTCCCTAAAAGACGCTCGAAACAAATAATTTTCCGTTTCACAGTGGAGGTCACAGATTAGGACTCGTGTCACTTGACGTTTTGTTTTATTTCACAACAAATATATTTCTCCTGAACATAAAATTATTGTGCTATTTAAATATCTTGACTGAGACATGTTTCACAGACTGTTTATTTTCAGAATCAGACAATCCTTGGTTTCCATCGTAGAATTTCTCTTTTATCCATGTTTGTTGATTTTCAAGGATTGCAACATATTTTCTTTCACCGCTCAGATTTTGGTAAAATTAGCAATTACAATTGCTTTTAACACTTGCGTTTGAAGCAAGTGCTTCGAACACCATACTACTGCAACTATAACAAAAAAAAATAATTCGTCACGCCATTCCCACACAGGGGTAGACAGGTCAAAAGACAATTAAGTTCTTTCAAACTTAATTGTCTCTTCCTTCCACGGCAGACATGTTTGAGATCCACGGAGACAACGTTAAAGTTCCAGGTCCAGCCAACGATATAAATCGTGCATAAGTTTTTGAAAAAACCCCATTTGGTACCACCAGCCTTGGGGATTTACTCCGGTCTCTTGACTCGAATTCCGATCACCCAAGCATACGCCTATCGTGACTGTTCTCTGTTCTCACACGGCTATCTTACGAAAAGTCTTTTTATTGTATTATTATTTTTGCTGCTTCCAAGTCTCAAAGCGACGTACGTGATTCCATTGGTATTCGTTCACAGGAAAGGTTAATTTGACAGTTTGCTATTGGATTTTCAGGGTGAGTAGGGCTCGAGACTAGTTTAGTGAGCAACATTAAATCAAAAGGGTTGCTTGCCTCCCCGTACATAATTGAAGTAGCAACACAGTTGCGAGCATTTAAAATTAGTTTAATAATCCAGATACTAATGGAATAGTATCTATGGTAGTAATTTGAATTTGAAGCAATTTGAAAGTCTCGATAGCCGAGTGGTTGGGTGGTCGGAACTGCGAGTCAAGAGACCCGACTTCGATCTCCAGGTGGCAGGCTCGTACCAATGGGGTTTTCAAAAACTTTATTGTTTAGACTAGACCTCTGTCTACCTCCAGATACAGATACAGAAAAAAGTCACGATAGCCGAGTTGTTGGGTGGTCGGAATGTCGAGTCGGGAGACCCGAGTTCGATCCCCAGGTGGCAGTACCAATGAGTTTTTCAAAACTTATGTACGAATTTCATCGTTGGCTTGGACATAAAGGCGGCGACGGGCTCACCACCTGTCACGTTGTCCCGAAAATATCTTCGGTGGAAGGTGGGTCAAAGGGACTTAATTGTCTAGACTTGACCTCTGTCTACCCCTGTATTGGGAATTGCGTGAAGATATTTATTTATTTATTATTTATCTCTGTCTACCCCTGTATTGGGAATTGTGTGAAGATATTTATTTATTTATTGTTTAAAATTTTAATCTAAAAAAGGATGTGAAAGCCTCTTTCGACTATAAACAATCAATCCGTGTCGTTTTAAGTCACGATAGCCGAGTTGTTGGGTGGTCGGAATTTCGAGTCGAGAGACCCGAGTTCGATACCCAGGTGGCAGTACCAATGAGTTTTTCAAAAACTTATGTACGAATTTTAGCTTGGACATAAAGACGGTGACGGGCTCACCACCTGACACGTTGTCCCGAAAATATCTTCGGTGGAAGGTGGGTCAAAGGGACTTAATTGTCTAGAATTGACCTCTGTCTTCCCCTGTATTGGGAATTGCGTGAACATATTTTTTTTAATTTTTTAACCCGTGTCGTATCTAATGAAATGGTACTGACTCAGCATATTGTCGCCAGATTAATGATTTTCTTAAATGATTTCTTTCTGTCTGTACCCTACACTATTGCGCGACGTATCCCGTAAAAAGAAGAAAGAAGGCTGTGGATGGAATGCCTATACCTAAACAGTCTGAACTCTAAATCAGGCTATTATTATACAGGCGTTCTATGCAAAACGGTAAACAGCAGTTGTTAAAGAAGACTAAGAGAATAGATTTTGTTAAATATCAGAAAACTAATTTCTTAGATATATGTCAGTTAAAATGCGTATCGCCAAGTCAGAAAACTTTTATAATAATAGTATAGAACTCCATAAAACAACTATACCAAAAATAATAGAATAAGAAATAAAGGAGGTGGCCCGTTTTTCCGTTTGTTGCGTAAGAGTAATGTGGGAAAAATCCTTGAAAATAACAAATACTACTCACAGAAGGGGGGATTATTGTTTTAAAATTAATGGACTAAATTGAACAGAGTGATGCCATGCAGCAACTTATAAGCTGAAAAGTGCCAAACATTTTACACTGTGGTCGCAAATATGCTTGTCAAGCGTGGCGATTCATAACAAATCCTCTTTTTAGGAGAACCCTTCCTCCGGCAGTTGTCTTTTAAATACCGTTACATAAGTATTTATGTGAATTCCTAAAACGCTTTTGTTTTTGGATATTTAATAAAATTTAATTAAATAATTAATTAAATTCGTGGCATAAATAGAAGACACTTGACTGCAACTGTCAACTATCTAGTATAGACCGGCGTCTAGTTAAACGACTATCTAGTTAAACGTTTGACTTTCCAGTTCCCTGGCTCGCGGACAGCTAGCCGACGACCGTTAACGGTTTAATTGTTCACTGGACATGCTACAAACTTTGTGGAGCTCGTTTTGTATGCACTAGATAGCGGGACACGTTTACATTCGAGATGGCAAAATTGTAAGAGTAGATTAACGTTAACTAATTCTAACACTTTGACGATATATTATTAGTCAGTTAGCTACTCCACTTCAAAAATAGTTTAGCAAGCTTAGAATAAATTTATTAAACGTATTTTTTACATCAATTTCCCTTTGCAGGCATATTTGTAAACATTCACGATTATCTGAAATGTTTATTTGAATAGGGACATTGTGTTCCAATATTCATTGCAATTTGATCAATATTGTGTAACAATGTGGGAGAGCTTCCGGAGGCGAGGTTCGACTTAATTGCACAGGTTACGCCATTAATTACACTTCCGACACGATCGTCCGCTGGAACTGTTAATGATGGAGTTCACCTTTTAATACAAATATATATTGTTATACAAATGTTTTACTTAATTCAAAGAGAAAACCTTATTTTTACGTAATGGCAAGGACAGTTTGTGTCGGGCATGTACCGGCTAAAACCCCACTGTGTTTTACCATCGCCGAATGTTGGCAGGGCCACGGGAACGATTTAGCTCGCATCAATGTCCCCACTCAAATTAAACGATTTAATTTTTAATCATCACGATTTCCAAGTGGTTGGTCCAAGTGGTCAGTTGGCAGGCTCGTACCGATACCCGGTTTTTTCAAAAACTTATCTACGAATTTATCGTTGGCTTGGACTCTGAGATGGCGACAGGCTATCACCTGTCACGTTGTCTTGAAAATATATTCGGTGGAAGGAGGGTCGAAGGGACTTAATTGTCTAGACTAGATCTCTGTCTACCTCTGTATTTATTTATTTATAGACTAAGATATTTAATTAAGAGCATCGCCGAAAGAAGGAAGTCATTATATAGATAGTGGTGGTTGTAAGAACCGAAATGGTGACATCATTTTTTAACGAATTATCATGGAATAACATACTAGTTTTGTAAGCTTTTAAAAATATTACAAAGACCAAATAACTAAAACGTAATTAATTTATGATAGGTGCTATATTATGTCGTAGCAAGCGTAGCCATTTCACGGAATGAAATAAACATGTAGAGTGCAAAGTCACGGTAAGAAAAACGTCCAGTTAATTTCACTGGTTACAGCGCTAATAACGCTCCCCACACGACAAGCGTAAAGATGCAATTAACTGCAACTGGGATTTTGTAACAAAGGCAAATGGATCTTTTTAATTGTTGCGAACAAATCAATTAGGTCCCCATTAACGTGTCAGAACAATACAACTGAAGCCGCATAATAGGTTGGGGAAAAAGTCTTTTCACATTATAGTATGTATGAACTTGTAATAAAATCTCTTGCTTATGCTATTTGTATCTGCTATTGTTTTGGTATTATTAAAAGTTTAAATTTCCAAAAAGATAACTCCAAATTCAAATTTGGTTAATATGTGATTTTTATTTTTTCAAGTATATATATATATATATATATATATACATATATATATATATATATATATATATATATATATATATATATATATATATATATATATATATATATATATATATATATATATATATATATATATATATATATATATATATATATATATATATATATATATATATATATATATATATATATATATATATATATATATATATATATATATATATATATATATAACTATTTATATAAGTTTTGTACTGTCAAGAAGAGTAAATCTTTGATGTAAAATTGATGCCAAAGATCGTGCATCTTACGCCCTCGTCGCTCTGGTCGCCATGTTACGGATAAAATAGATGCTATTTTGAAAAAGTGGAACAAGAAAGGCATCATTACGACGTATGAACTGGGAAATAAATGGGTATGACCACAAACCAGTTTTGGCGCATTTGAAAAAAAACTGGGCACACAAAATTGCTCGATATTTGGGTACCTCACGAGCTCACTGAAGGAAACCTAATGAACTCATTTGTGATTCTTAATTACGACATAATAAAACGGAACAATTTCTGAAGAAGCTGATAACTGGTGATGAAAAGTGAATCACGTACAAGAAACGTGCGAAAAAGGTCGTGGTCAAAGGCCGGTCAGGCTGCACAGACTGTGGCGAAACGCGGGTTAACTCGCAACAAGGTGATGCTGTGTGCGTATTGGGATTGGAAGGGCATTATTCATTATGAGGTAGGACAATCGATTCTGAACTCTACTGCGAATAACTGATGAGATTAAAGCAAAAACTTGAGACAAAGCGACCGAAGTTTATCAACAGAAGGGGTGTAGCTTTTCATCATGATAACGATGACTAGACTAGACTAGAGTAGACCTCACACATCTTTAGCCACTCAGCAAAAATCAAGAGAGCTTGCACCTTGAGATTTTCACCTGTTTCGGTCTCTTAAGAATTCTTTAGACAGTGTTAACATCACGAGAGGACTGCCAAAACCAATTGTCGCGGTATTTTGATCAGAAGCTCCATTATTTCTATAGCAATAGGATCATCTATAAGATGGCAAAAGTTATCGAACAAAATAGTACCTAAATACTCTAAATAAATGTAAATAATCTATATTAAAAATATTGTGAATTTTCTTAAAAATTGCGAAGAAACTTTTTCCCCAACCTATTATTACCCAGATCAGTCAGATCCCGTCCATGTCAGATGAAATTTTAAAAACATTTTTTCTCTTTAATTTAATCACATAAAAGTTCAGCATAAATATGCTTTAAAAATCAATAAAATTGCGCAATACTATACTGTTTCGATGCATTAACAGCAATGAAAAGACATGATAGCCGAGTGGTTGGGTTGTCGGAATTATGAGTCAAGAGGCCCGAGTACGGTCCCCAGGTGGCAGGATCGTACCAATGGGTTTTTCAAAAACTTATGTACGAATTATATCGTTGGCTTGGAAATAAAAATGGCGTCGGGCTCACCATTTGTCACGTTTTCCCGAAAATATCTTCGGTGAAAGGTGGGTCGAAGGGTCTTAATTGTCTAGACTAGACCTTTACGTTTTGGCCTTTACCTTTAAACACTACTACTACTCCTTACTTTACACTTCTACACTACTTCTTACAATCTTCTTGATTTGTTGCATGGTATTTTTCGAGATGGTTTTCTCTCCTATCTGTGGTAGCCATGATCATTTGCGGTTGTTACAGCGGCTACTCTTTTAATCGCCTTTCATCACACCCGTGGAAATAAATGGAGTGACAAAATATTTCGCCGATACCATAAGGCTCCATTTTTAAGAAGCAAGCAAAATTTTTCTTAGATTTTTAATACTTTTTTCGCCTCTTCGCCATATTATGTACACTGTGTGTACGTAATATGGCAGGCATATAAAAAGAGGCTACTGTAGTTATGTATGTAGTGAAAATATGTAAATAGCGCGGAAAAGAAAATTTCCTCTGTGCATCGAAATGCTTGAATGTTTACGTGCCTGACCGCTACGTGGCAAGTTGTAGACGTCCACAAGTAAAAACATTTTAGAGTCTTACTCGAAGTTTATATAGTGCCGACACACGTACTCTAAATCTCAGAATATTTGAAAAAAAGTAAATAAAACTAAAATTACAGTTTTATTAAATGATACACGCATTCGCGTAAATACAAAAAAATATTGTTTTATATTACTTTCAATTATCAACAATACATTTAGACCAGCAGCATTCAGTTTTCTCGGAGTAGATTATAAAGGAAACAGTGATAATATTTTCGCCTAACGCTAGCATTTACAAATAAAATTATGCCATAAAAACGCACTTTTTTGAACTTATGATTCTAGACTAGTCAATAGTGACCCTGCTTATTATGACTTAATTTATTTCGATTCGAAGTAAAGGTAGCGGCATCGAATCAAGTTAGAGGCAAATATTTTATTTATTTACTATTCATGTACACACAATATAATAAACAGAAAAACAAAAAAACTAAAACTAAATATGAGTACAAATGCACAGCGTATTTCTTATGTTTTTAATAATCGTAATTGTACTCGAGTCATGAAGAGGTTTATATGTTCATAAATATTTAAATATGTAGGTCTATATATCAATGTAACCATACTTTGCCATATACTTTGACACCAGATGGTAGAAAAAAAATCCTATAATACACATAATGGATTTTTTTACAAATGTGCCCTTATAAACCTAATTTATTAGTGGAAACATAAAAACTCTGTAGCATTGACATAAAGAATCTGAACGAAAAGGTCTACGTCCACAAGACAATTTGATATAATCGTCGAGTCGCGTCTTATAAACTACTGCCTGTAAACCGTCTCATTTATTTTGGACTGCTATTTTTCGACCTTCTTACGCCACGAAACTGGGCATTTGCATTTACGTTTAATATTTTTTATTTGATGTTACGGTCATCTTAACTTCGCCCGCAGTCATGGGTATATAGCGCGACATACATCCTCCTCTTTACAAAACGTACCTTAAAGTTTCTAACAACATATAGTCAAGGTAATTTAAAACTTTTAAACATAAAACTAAAAGACACACAGTGAAATCTTAAAAACCTGTAATTCAAAAATAAATAATGCCAATTGAAAATACTCTTCATTTAGAAACACAGCTTACGCAGAGCATTTATCATCATTTTGTTAACATGGACAGTTGGGTAACATTAATTTACGATTCTCGGAGGTTTGCGTTCGGAACAAATTTAGTGGTATCTATAATTTATGTCATTAGACCTAACCATTCGATGAATTTTGTTTCCTTAATTGGTGGATCGAGTGATAAATTTTACTGCTTTTTATCTATTGTTTGTTGTTTAAAAAAAATTAAATTTTGTTGCACAAACACATACGACTACTTGATTATTATCAAAGCCTTTGCCATGGCTTTGACATTAATGTTAAGTGTATTAAATGCTTAGTTTGGAATGAAATTGTTCATTATGAGCTTTTAGATCTGAGTAAAACCATCGATTAACATTCGTATGCCAACAGATGATTAGGTTCAAGAAAAAAATTCAGAAAAAGGAACCGAAAAATTTATTAACAGTAAAGGTGTCGTTTTACAACATGACACAGACAGATCACATACTATTTAGCCCCACGGCAACAATTTAGAGAGCATGATTGCGATGTGTGATTGCATTTATCATAAGCCCTTACGTTGTTTATAGTAGTTCTGATCATACAATGATCTTGCTATTTGTTATATTTAATAATAAAAGTAACAATATAGGCAGAATTATTTAAATTTTGTCATTTAATTTACCTCATGTAATTTTCGGAAAAAATTAATCAGTTTTATGAATTTATTCTTGAAATGATTTAATTCAATGAATTACTTTATTGCTAGGCGACCGTAAGTCGCAAGTGGGTCAACACATTCGTGATACGAATGACGCCCCGTTTCGATTTAATATACGCCAGCGAAACATTAATCACGTGTATCCGATTCAACGACTTTACTAATTATATCCTCTTTGACAATCCCTCCTGTTTTCACCACGCGAGAATAATAATAAAAGTATGCTGACTAATAACATCCTACTAAGTTATCATACACTAAGCATTGTGACTTCAATTCAGAGTTCAATATTCGTAGTCAAGGCCTTTGTACAGGTAAAGCGATGAAGGCAGTTAAAGCTACCACCCCTTTCTGTGGATAAAAAATGCCGAGCCTTCAAAGCACTGGTATATTATTAACATTGCTCAAAACCGAGCATTTTTAGTTAACTTATTTTTACGTTCGAAATAAAAAAATTACTTAACGTTTAAATTATGCCGCGTTAGAGTGTTTAGTGATGAGAAATTGAATTAGGAGATCTGAGTTTATTTTCTAGAAAGAAGACTTTTTACGAAACTTATGTATAATTTCTATCGTTAACTTGCGCACGAAGACGGTGACAGGTTCACCACCTTTCACGTTATTCCAAATTTTGTGCGGTGCAATGTGGTTCAGATAGTCTAAAGTATTTAAACCTTTTAATACTCCAGTTTTTTAAGCGCGTGAAAATAAAAATAAAACTACTGTAAATAGAATAGACTACTATTCTAAAAAGTTACGATAGTCGAGTGGTTGGGTGATCGGAATTCCAGTCAAGAGACCTGAGTTCGATCCCCAAGGCTCGTATCAATATTTTTTTGTTGTCTTGGACATAAAGACGGCGACGTGGCGGGGCCACGTTGTCCCAAAAATATCTTCGGTGGAAGTTGGGTCGATGGGACTTAATTGTCTAGACCTCTGTTTACCTCTGTATTGGGAATGGCGTGAAAATTAGATATTTATTTATTTATACTAAAGACTATAAATAATATTCATCGACTCTGTTCAGGAGTCTTCCGAGCTTGTGCCTTATTTAACTTTACTTCCGCCAAATAGCAATAAGCTATTGCCTCTTTTAGGTTTCACCTTCTATTCAACATTTTCTTTGAAAGTGTTTTGCAGTAGTATTGTCTGCAATAGGCATTCACTACGAACGAAAAAACCTAGCGATAAAGCTAGTATTTTAATCTTGGAGTTCTTATTAAGGAAAAATAATTATGTAAAAAATTACTTTCTTTATTGCTTTATTTTAAAGCGAAATAAATTTAAAACAAAATGATTTTCTGTTGAATATAATTTGTAATCAGAAAATCAGTAATATAACACAAATTCGGTGTTGTTTTATTAATTAAAAATGCAATTCCAATGTGGATTTTATTACGAAGCTGAACATTCGAGAAAGTGCTCTGCTGTACGGCAACAATTCCTGTGCCAAAGTTCTCAAAATTATTCATGTTTTAATTCGCCGGAGATTTCAGTACGGTTATAACATATATTTTATTTTCGTCTGCTACTTCAGGATTATATTATTTTTAAAAGAAAACTTTATACAGGACGCTTAATATTTGAGAAATATACCTTGAGAACGTACATCTGCAAAATATTATGAATAAACCCTATCGACATCGTTTATCGTTGTGCATTGTATTATGCAGTTTTTTTTAAATCATTTATATGAAAGTTATTATTTAAGATAACTTTGTTATTACTAGATATATTAATCTTTTTAATTCAACGGTTAACGGTTTTACAAATGGTTGTCATTGTCCTGTCATGTTGTCCTTTGGTTGAAAAATTCTTTTGGTCGAAAAGATTCTATTATCTAGACCTCTGTTTACCTCTGTATTGGGAATGGCGTGAAAATTAGATATTTATTTATTTATACTAAAGACTATAAATAATATTCATCGACTCTGTTCAGGAGTCTTCCGAGCTTGTGCCTTATTTAACTTTACTTCCGCCAAATAGCAATAAGCTATTGCCTCTTTTAGGTTTCACCTTCTATTCAACATTTTCTTTGAAAGTGTTTTGCAGTAGTATTGTCTGCAATAGGCATTCACTACGAACGAAAAAACCTAGCGATAAAGCTAGTATTTTAATCTTGGAGTTCTTATTAAGGAAAAATAATTATGTAAAAAATTACTTTCTTTATTGCTTTATTTTAAAGCGAAATAAATTTAAAACAAAATGATTTTCTGTTGAATATAATTTGTAATCAGAAAATCAGTAATATAAATTCAGTGTTGAACCGAAAATTTATTAACAGTAAAGGTGTCGTTTTACAACATGACACAGACAGATCACATACTATTTAGCCCCACGGCAACAATTTAGAGAGCATGATTGCGATGTGTGATTGCATTTATCATAAGCCCTTACGTTGTTTATAGTAGTTCTGATCATACAATGATCTTGCTATTTGTTATATTTAATAATAAAAGTAACAATATAGGCAGAATTATTTAAATTTTGTCATTTAATTTACCTCATGTAATTTTCGGAAAAAATTAATCAGTTTTATGAATTTATTCTTGAAATGATTTAATTCAATGAATTACTTTATTGCTAGGCGACCGTAAGTCGCAAGTGGGTCAACACATTCGTGATACGAATGACGCCCCGTTTCGATTTAATATACGCCAGCGAAACATTAATCACGTGTATCCGATTCAACGACTTTACTAATTATATCCTCTTTGACAATCCCTCCTGTTTTCACCACGCGAGAATAATAATAAAAGTATGCTGACTAATAACATCCTACTAAGTTATCATACACTAAGCATTGTGACTTCAATTCAGAGTTCAATATTCGTAGTCAAGGCCTTTGTACAGGTAAAGCGATGAAGGCAGTTAAAGCTACCACCCCTTCCTGTGGATAAAAAATGCCGAGCCTTCAAAGCACTGGTATATTATTAACATTGCTCAAAACCGAGCATTTTTAGTTAACTTATTTTACGTTCGAAATAAAAATTACTTTCTTTATTGCTTTATTTTAAAGCGAAATAAATTTAAAACAAAATGATTTTCTGTTGAATATAATTTGTAATCAGAAAATCAGTAATATAACACAAATTCGGTGTTGTTTTATTAATTAAAAATGCAATTCCAATGTGGATTTTATTACGAAACTGAACATTCGAGAAAGTGCTCTGCTGTACGGAAACAATTCCTGTGCCAAAGTTAACCGGCACTCAAAATTATTCATGTTTTAATTCGCCGGAGATTTCAGTACGGTTATAACATATATTTTATTTTCGTCTGCTACTTCAGGATTATATTATTTTTAAAAGAAAACTTTATACAGGACGCTTAATATTTGAGAAATATACCTTGAGAACGTACATCTGCAAAATATTGTTAATATATATATATATATATATATATATATATATATATATATATATATATATATATATATATATATATATATATATATATATATATATATATATATATATATATATATATATATATATATATATATATATATATATATATATATATATATATATATATATATATATATATATATATATATATATATATATATATATATATATATATATATATATATATATATATATATATATATATATATATATATATATATATATATATATATATATATATATATATATATATATATATATATATATATATATATATATATATATATATATATATATATATATATATATATATATATATATATATATATATATATATATATATATATATATATATATATATATATATATATATATATATATATATATATATATATATATATATATATATATATATATATATATATATATATATATATATATATATATATATATATATATATATATATATATATATATATATATATATATATATATATATATATATATATATATATATATATATATATATATATATATATATATATATATATATATATATATATATATATATATATATATATATATATATATATATATATATATATATATATATATATATATATATATATATATATATATATATATATATATATATATATATATATATATATATATATATATATATATATATATATATATATATATATATATATATATATATATATATATATATATATATATATATATATATATATATATATATATATATATATATATATATATATATATATATGTATTTATCTATATAAATACATGTATATGAAAGTATATTGTACAAACGTACAATATACTTTCATATATGTCACGCATCAGTTGAAATTTCAAATATTTACTATAGAATACTCCAACTACAACAGAATGTCCATAACTTTACAGCTATGAAGACATTAATATTATTTTTAAAAGAAAACTTTATACAGGACGCTTAATATTTGAGAAATATACCTTGAGAACGTACATCTGCAAAATATTATGAATAAACCCTATCGACATCGTTTATCGTTGTGCATTGTATTATGCAGTTTTTTTTAAATCATTTATATGAAAGTTATTATTTAAGATAACTTTGTTATTACTAGATATATTAATCTTTTTAATTCAACGGTTAACGGTTTTACAAATGGTTGTCATTGTCCTGTCATGTTGTCCTTTGGTTGAAAAATTCTTTTGGTCGAAAAGATTCTATTATCTAGACCTCTGTCTACCCCAGTATTGAAAATAGCGTAATTATATTTTTAAAGACATTACAGTTAAGAGGCAAAGATGTTATTTTGTGTGTACGAAGTATATATACAAGAAATATTCGTTATTATATATAAGCATAGCAAGTTTAAACTACAATATAGAGAAAGCTTTTATTAATCTCAGGCGTAAAGGTGAAACTCCTAAATGTATGTTACTTTGTCTGTTAACCTACTTCGACGTAATGGGAATAAACTTTTATCCTTGCTATGTTTAGTGCACGAAGTTCGTAGTGTTCTTCAGATAGTGGGTCAATGAAAATGTATAATGCAAGAGCATCTTCGTCCTTAAAACGTACAATTTTCATGTCGGTTATGCAATTTTATTTTACGTTATTACGATTTTGTTACTTTATTACTACAGTCATATAGAGTTAATAATATAAAATGCCGATACGATAACTGAGTTGGTAGTTATGGGGGCTTCGGAGCTGATGGTTGTGGGTTTCAATCCCACAGGATCCCCTGTGGGATTGAGAAACCCACAACCTCCCCAACCCACATCCAGGGGAAAACATTTGTCTGCACCATATTAATGTTAGACGTTTATAAGTATATATATATATATATATATATATATATATATATGTATATATATATATGTATATATATATATATGTATATATATATATGTATATATATATATGTATATATATATATATATATATATGTATATATATATATATATGTATATATATATATGTATATATATATATATATATATGTATATATATATATATGTATATATATATATGTATATATATATATATATATATATATATATATATATATATATGTATATATATATATGTATATATATATATGTATATATATATATATGTATATATATATATATATGTATATATATATATGTATATATATATATATATGTATATATATATATGTATATATATATATGTATATATATATATGTATATATATATATGTATATATATATATGTATATATATATATGTATATATATATATGTATATATATATATGTATATATATATATGTATATATATATATATATGTATATATATATATATGTATATATATATATATATGTATATATATATATGTATATATATATATATATATGTATATATATATATGTATATATATATATGTATATATATATATATGTATATATATATATGTATATATATATATATGTATATATATATATGTATATATATATATATATGTATATATATATATATATATGTATATATATATATATATGTATATATATATATATGTATATATATATATGTATATATATATATATATATATATATATATATGTATATATATATATATATATATGTATATATATATATGTATATATATATATATGTATATATATATATATATGTATATATATATATGTATATATATATATGTATATATATATATGTATATATATATATATATGTATATATATATATATATGTATATATATATATGTATATATATATATATGTATATATATATATGTATATATATATATGTATATATATATATGTATATATATATATGTATATATATATATATATATGTATATATATATATATATATATATATATATATGTATATATATATATGTATATATATATATATATATATATATATATATGTATTTATCTATATAAATACATATATATGAAAGTATATTCTACGTTATGAAAGTATATTGTACAAACGTACAATATACTTTCATATATGTCACGCATCAGTTGAAATTTCAAATATTTACTACAGAATACTCCAGCTACAACAGAATGTCCATAACTTTACAGCTATGAAGTTATTAATATTATTTTAAAGTTATTATAGTCAGTTAGTATTTTATGATTAGTTGACATTTTTTACTTAAGTTCTTTTTAATAAAAAATTCTTAAGATTTAATTACGTGATATAAAATTCCCTTTCAATATTAATTTTAATAAATATAAAGCAGAGTATCACGAATATGGAGCACATTCGAGGCAGTGTAATATTAAACATGAACCTGACGCAAACTAAATTGGAAGCGGGAAACAATCCATCCGGCGCCTCGGTAACTGCTTCGCTGCACCTTGTCGTTTCCATCGCTATAATTTCCTTACAATCAATCTTTCGCCTGAGTTAAAGTATTTTCTACTATTCTTTATGTGGTACAAATTGAACTTTTTTGTTATAAGTATATGGTGTACATTCAAATACTTTTTCTTATCGAGGTTGTTTTTCTTACTAACTTCTTTTATTATATCCTCGAATATGTGGTTTATCAAATCCAATGGTTTTGGCGATCTCAAAGAAGATCACAGACTGCAAACTTCCACGACTGCCTACTTTTTATGTTAGCAATATGTTCTTTGATACGAGTTTTTATACATGCATTCAAATTCATCGCACAAATGTTTGCTCCGAGCGGGATTTAAACCCGCCGAACCAAGAGCTTCAAAGGCGCCACCACGTTTTTATCTAAAATACGTTAGATTTGTTTTATGTTATCTATTACTGTAATGAGATCAATAAATAATGCGCTTGTATTTGTATTCTTTTTTATTATATTGTACATCACAGAGTTAGAGGGAGGAATGACTACAAAACATTAACGTCTTGATTATGAGTACATCCAAGTGACATTAAAGTAACATTATACCAGAACATTGTTAGAAATAAATTGGAAGTGTTGAGCTACTCCAGTGCTCCAGTAATTGCAACGTTGTATCTTAATCCCTTTTCATTTAGTGAAAACTGTATAGTGTAAAATACTCGACAATGATGGTTTTATAAAGATTTTAAAGGAAATAAATAAATATAAATATCTTCTCGTCCATACAGAGGTAAACAGAAGTCACAACCAAGTCCTTTTGACCCACCTTCCACCAAAGACATTTTTTGGGCAAACGTTACAGGTGGTATGCCCATCGCCATCTTTATGTCCAAGCTAACTTTTTTATTTTTTTACTATATAATCTAAATATTTATTTCATTGTTTACTTCCATATCAACGGGCATGTTGTCTTAAAAAATTTCTTCAACGAAAAGCGGGTCAAAAGGACTTAATTATCATTAGGCCACAGTCTACCCCAGTATTCTTATTTATTTAACTTTAGTTTCTGTTCAGGTCTACGTGTTCCATTTTTTGTTTTTTTTTACAATAAACTTCATCCATCAACTTTCTACAAATATAGAAATTTAAAAACCAATAAGCAAAATCATATTCATTATATTTATATTTCAGAGCACATCCATCGAACCTTAAATTTTTCCGGCATAAAAAGTAGCATAAGTATTAATTCAGAATATAACATATCTCTGTGCAAAATTTTATCCAAATCAACAGCGAGGCAATACTGGCGTGATTAAGTAAACCTTACTTGTGATGTTTAAAAAATTTAGCGTATTGAATGTTTGATTAATATACCTTTGCCGACTTTATATGTCATTTGAGTGTTTTTGATAACATTATTATATTTTCAGTTCTGAACAAATTGTTAATACCTATAGTAAAACATGTATTACATCATCTAATCTCTTGGTAAAGAGATAAATATGTAAAGGCCAGTTATAAAAGTTCACTATTTCAGCTATATGTTCTCCGATATGTCACTAACGATAAGGTATATTCCATGATCACTATCTCGCCATTTATCAAACCAGGGTTTTATCTTTTTTGCCTCTTGCCAGCTTGACACCCACAGGATAAAAGAAAATGTATCTAATATTGTTACGCCGAAACCGCAATAAAATTGAAATTTTTATCAATAAAAATAAATTAAATTGTGATAGGAAAACAGTCAGTAACAAAAATATATAAAGGAATTTTTTGAACAATTAATTTTCTGCACCATATTATATTTTGAACAATTAATTTCCTTATACAAATAATTAATATATATATATATATATATATATATATATATATATATATATATATATATATATATATATATATATATATATATATATATATATATATATATATATATATATATATATATATATATATATATATATATATATATATATATATATATATATATATATATATATATATATATATATATATATATATATATATATATATATATATATATATATATATATATATATATATATGCAGAGGTCTAGTCTAGACTTTTAAGTCCCTTCGACCCCTTCACCGAAGATATTTTCGGGACAAAGTGTCAGGTGGTGAGCCCGTCGCCGTCTTTATGTTAAAGCCAACGATATAATTCGAACATCACTTTTGAAAATCCCATTGGTACGAGCCTGCCACCTGGGGACCAAACTCGGCCCTCTTGACTCGATATTCTGACCACATATATATCCGACTTCCCGCAACATTCTGCAAGTAGTCCTCCACATTGGCGGATTTAACCACTGTTGCCACGCTTGGCGAGCGTGTTAGCAAGTGCAGTTTTTAGTTAATTCAGATGCGAAGACAAATTCATAATGTTGTATGTTCATAATATACACCATTTGCCGTATTGCATCAGCAATGGCTCCAATACATGATAAATATACATTTCTATCTTGACCACAACGACAAGATTTTATCGAATAATCTCTAGTAAAAGCAAATTATACAGTGACGATTGTTATTAGTTTTAAGCGTTATCACAATAAAAAGCTTTTAATGTAATTAATGGTGTGAACTCTCATATAGTTCCTAAGTTCAGTAATACAACATTAAGTCTAATGGGGCTAAATCAGCGATTCAATAAATAAAGAATTCGAATCTATGGATTATATAGATCATTCAATCTAGTGATATTAGAATAGATTAAATCTCCTTTTGAGAAAGTTTCAAATCGTTCTACGCAAGTAAATATGTAAATTATTAAAATATTGTGAAGACGCTGTATTTTATCCAGCCCCGACCCCACTTATTATTTATTACCTTCTTCATAAATATCGCACGATCACTCAAGCGTATCTGGGTGAGGTGTTTTCTATATTTATTTCAATCAAACGCAAACATTTAAACGTAAAAATTCTAACGCTTCTTAAGATTAAAATCGTGTCAGGAAATGTTTGTTTCTTATATTTGCACAAACTATATTTTATCAAATGAGACATGTGTACAAATAAACAAGTGCCGTAGTAAGAAAAGAAAGGAATTTAACTATCTTTGTCGTTTACATTTAGACCATCTGCAATCATTTTGCAACTTCTATCCTAATAAAATGCGTCACTAGTTTTACGGACTGGAATGTGCATTTTCCATGTGATATTTGTTATTTATAAATTGTGATATATAAATATAACTTATTTTATCAAGAAATGTTAACTGTACCACTTACAACAATCATTAATTAGAAAATCCAAAATAAACATAGTTTAAAGTTTGTACTTAGTAGTCCCTGCTGAGTGCCAATATGATTCTCAAGTTAATAAAATAACTTTTAGATATTCTAAGAATTAAAAAAGATTTCGTAAGGTACGATAGTTGAGTGGTCAAAAATTCGAGACAAAAGACACGAGTTCGATCTCAGGTGGCAGGTTCGTCCCAATGGGTTTTCAAAACTTATGTACGAATTACATCGTTGGCTTGGACATTGAGACGGCGACGGGCTCAATGTCAAACCACCTGTCACGTTGTCCCGAAAATATCTTCGGTGGAACGTGGGTCGAAGGGACTTAATTGTCTAGACTTGACCTCTGTCTACCCCTGTATTGGGAATTGCGTGAAGATATTTATTTATTTATTTATAAAAAGATTTGAATTACCTGTACAATCAACATTCTTTATTGATACGGTACATTCTTATTCTTAAATAATACATACAGTATAGCGGCGTGTAATAGTCCACTGCACAGAAATAGGCCTCTCCTATGGAAGGGTTTGCCATAATCGCTACGCAATCGGCAAGCGAATGGCAGTATCAGATACCTTTCATCTTATAGGCTGCTCTTCGTTACCGAACCGATATAATTCGAACATCACTTTTGAAAATCCCATTCTACTACTCTATTCTACTTATTTTGGTCTACTTATTCTCTTTACTACTCTCTTTACTACTCGGTCTACTTATTTTGGTCAGGTATTTTTGAGACGATCATTTCGCCATTTTTCTGTAGCCATCCATATTATCAAGGCGTTTATCTTAGTTGGCTCCTACTATACCCGCAATAGGAAAGCGGGTGGCATATTATTAAGCCAATACCGTCACTGCCACTAATACCATGTCCTTAACACATACATATTCATTATTTCTTAGTTATTATAGTCTTATATTCGTTATAGTCTTATATTATAAAAGTCACGATAGCCGAGTTGTTGGGTGGTCGGAATTTCGAGTCAAGAGACCCGAGTTCGATCCCCAGGTGGCTGTACCAATGAGTTTTCAAAACTTATGTACGAATTACATCGTTGGCTTGGACATAAAGGCGGCGACGGGCTCACCACCTGTCACGTTGTCCCGAAAATATCTTCGGTGGAAGGTGGGTCAAAGGGACTTAATTGTCTAGACTTGACCTCTGTCTACCCCTGTATTGGGAATTTCGTGAAGATATTTTTTATTTTTCTTATTCATTATGTTATGTTAATTATTACGTTTTAAGTGCCTAATAACTATCACTTTAATTTCTAATTATTCTTAATAATCTTGCAACATATATGTTAATCACATTACTCACTCAAACTTCATCTAAAATCTTCACAGTATTCAATATATAGCTTATCGGATACTAACTACAAGGTTCGCTTCTGATATAAAAATTTGTTATAGCATTAACTTAGCCACTTTTAGAATAAATAAATTATTATTTCTTATGCTTCTTGCAAAATGGCTGAATAGAGAGTAACATGCATCTAATAACTTTCGTGTTACCTCAAAGAAGACATACATGAAGAGTATTTCGGTTATACTAACAGGCAAGTCAATTTTACTTAGACCAAATGAGAAATTACAGTGTAATCATTCTTATATGTCGTCACTGTCCCTTTCACTCCCTTTCTTCTCGTGGATATCCTAGGAGGCGACTAAGGGAACCAGCTTTGAATATTTTAATGGCAACCGATAGATAATATATACGGAGAGGAAATATCAGACCAAAATAATCAGACCATAGATGGGCAGAAGCGCCTGAGGTGCGAGTGGTCTGCTGCTGCGATCGCCAATCCGATGCGTGGCGATTAGGGTAAATTCTCCCCTGAGAGGCCTATGTCCTGCAGTGGGCTTTAACAGGCCGTTATGTATATCAGGCATCATATGAGTGAGAGATGAGATTAATAGAATGAAAATGAGTCACGATAGCCGAGTTGTTGGGTGGTCGGAATTTCGAGTCGAGAGACCTGAGTTCGATCCCCAGGTGGCTGTACCACTGAGTTTTTCAAAAACTTATGTACGAATTTCCTCGTTGGCTTGGACATAAAGGCGGCGACGGGCTCACCACCTGTCACGTTGTCCCGAAAATATCTTCGGTGGAAGGTGGGTCAAAGGGACTTAATTGTCTAGACTTGACCTCTGTCTACCCCTGTATTGGGAATTGCGTGAAGATATTTTTTATATTTATTTTTTAAAACAAGTAATTTGTGTGATTTATTGATGACGATTATTGTGTTTGTTTTATTTTTAAGACTTAAATTTATTAAATAAAATGAGTTACTAAAAGTAAGTAAATATGCAAAACTTTTTTCGGCTATTCAGAAAATTCTTCGAAATTTTCCTGTACAGACTCGACGTGTCAGACATTTTAAAACTCAATCTTACTTCTTCGTGAATATTACAGTTTATATTTTCCTATAACTGAAGAAATTTATTTAATGTTATTAGGTACCAGTGACTCGCATCGACTTGAACGTCTAGATTGATATAATAATGCTACCCGGTTTTTAATTAACGGATTTAATGAATTAATAATTTTATTTTATGCTTTAGTAATTATCATAATTTATCTCCAACGAACGTACATACAGTCTTGTGATCTCTTTGTAAATTATACGTACACATATAGTACATCATTTAAAGTTAAATTTAGGAGCTACTTGCTATTACAGCATTAGATTCGAGTGCATATATTCATATGATTTATATATCTGAAAAAAATATTAAATATCTTCACGCAATTCCCAATACAGGGGTAGACAGAGGTCAAGTCTAGACAATTAAGTCCCTTTGACCCACCTTCCACCAAAGATATTTTCGGGACAACGTGACAGGTGGTGAGCCTGTCGCCGCCTTTATGTCCAAGCCAACGAGGAAATTCGTACATAAGTTTTTGAAAACTCATTGGTACTGCCACCTGGGGATCGAACTCGGGTCTCTTGACTCGAAATTCCGACCACCCAACAACTCGGCTATCGTGACTCATTTTCATTCTATTAATCTCATCTCTCACTCATATGATGCCTGATATACATAACGGCCTGTTAAAGCCCACTGCAGGACATAGGCCTCTCTCAGGGGAGAATTTACCCTAATCGCCACGCATCGGATTGGCGATCGCAGCAGCAGACCACTCGCACCTCAGACGCTTCTGCCCATCTATGGTCTGATTATTTTGGTCTGATATTTCCTCTCCGTATATATTATCTATCGGTTGCCATTAAAATATTCAAAGCTGGTTCCCTTAGTCGCCTCCTAGGATATCCACGAGAAGAAAGGAGTGAAAGGGACAGTGACGACATATAAGAATGATTACACTGTAATTTCTCATTTGGTCTAAGTAAAATTGACTTGCCTGTTAGTATAACTGAAATACTCTTCATGTATGTCTTCTTTGAGGTAACACGAAAGTTATTAGATGCATGTTACCTCTATTCAGCCATTTTGCAAGAAGCATAAGAAATAATAATTTATTTATTCTAAAAGTGGCTAAGTTAATGCTATAACAAATTTTTATATCAGAAGCGAACCTTGTAGTTAGTATCCGATAAGCTATATATTGAATACTGTGAAGATTTTTAGATGAAGTTTGAGTGAGTAATGTGATTAACATATATGTTGCAAGATTATTAAGAATAATTAGAAATTAAAGTGATAGTTATTAGGCACTTAAAACGTAATAATTAACGTAACATAATGAATAAGAAAAATAAAAAAATATCTTCACGCAATTCCCAATACAGGGGTAGACAGAGGTCTAGTCTAGACAATTAAGTCCTTCGACCCACGTTCCACCGAAGATATTTTCGGGACAACGTGACAGGTGGTGAGCCTGTCGCCGCCTTTATGTCCAAGCCAACGAGGAAATTCGTACATAAGTTTTGAAAACTCATTGGTACTGCCACCTGGGGATCGAACTCGGGTCTCTTGACTCGAAATTCCGACCACCCAACAACTCGGCTATCGTGACTCATTTTCATTCTATTAATCTCATCTCTCACTCATATGATGCCTGATATACATAACGGCCTGTTAAAGCCCACTGCAGGACATAGGCCTCTCTCAGGGGAGAATTTACCCTAATCGCCACGCATCGGATTGGCGATCGCAGCAGCAGACCACTCGCACCTCAGACGCTTCTGCCCATCTATGGTCTGATTATTTTGGTCTGATATTTCCTCTCCGTATATATTATCTATCGGTTGCCATTAAAATATTCAAAGCTGGTTCCCTTAGTCGCCTCCTAGGATATCCACGAGAAGAAAGGAGTGAAAGGGACAGTGACGACATATAAGAATGATTACACTGTAATTTCTCATTTGGTCTAAGTAAAATTGACTTGCCTGTTAGTATAACTGAAATACTCTTCATGTATGTCTTCTTTGAGGTAACACGAAAGTTATTAGATGCATGTTACCTCTATTCAGCCATTTTGCAAGAAGCATAAGAAATAATAATTTATTTATTCTAAAAGTGGCTAAGTTAATGCTATAACAAATTTTTATATCAGAAGCGAACCTTGTAGTTAGTATCCGATAAGCTATATATTGAATACTGTGAAGATTTTTAGATGAAGTTTGAGTGAGTAATGTGATTAACATATATGTTGCAAGATTATTAAGAATAATTAGAAATTAAAGTGATAGTTATTAGGCACTTAAAACGTAATAATTAACGTAACATAATGAATAAGAAAAATAAAAAAATATCTTCACGCAATTCCCAATACAGGGTAGACAGGGGTCTAGTTTAGACAAATAAGTCTCTTCGACCCACGTTCCACCGAAGATATTTTCGGAACAACGTGACAGGTGGTGAGCCGTCGCCGTCTTTATGTCCAAGCCAACGACATAATTTGTACATAAGTTTTGAAAACTCATTGGTACTGCCACCTGGGGATCGAACTCGGGTCTCTTGACTCGAAATTCCGACCACCCGACCACTCGGCTATCGTGACTTTTTATAATATAAGACTATAACGAATATAAGACTATAATAACTAAGAAATAATGAATATGTATGTGTTAAGGACATGTGGTATTAGTGGCAGTGACGGTATTGGCTTAATAATATGCCACCCGCTTCCCTATTGCGGGTATAGTAGGAGCCAACAAAGATAAACGCCTTGATAATATCGATGGCTACAGAAAAATGGCGAAATAATCGTCTCAAAAAATACCTGACCAAAATAAGTAGACCGAGTAGTAAAGAGAGTAGTAAAGAGAATAAGTAGACCAAAAATAAGTAGAATAGAGTAGTAGAATGGGATTTTCAAAAGTGATGTTCGAATTATATCGGTTCGGTAACGAAGAGCAGCCTATAAGATGAAAGGTATCTCATACTGCCATTCGCTTGCCGATTGCGTAGCGATTATGGCAAACCCTTCCATAGGAGAGGCCTATTTCTGTGCAGTGGACTATTACACGCCGCTATACTGTATGTATTATTTAAGAATAAGAATGTACCGTATCAATAAAGAATGTTGATTGTACAGGTAATTCAAATCTTTTTATAAATAAATAAATAAATATCTTCACGCAATTCCCAATACAGGGTAGACAGGGGTCTAGTTTAGACAAATAAGTCTCTTCGACCCACCTTCCCCGATGAAATTTTCGGGACAACGTGACAGGTGGTTTTGACATTGAGCCCGTCGCCGTCTCAATGTCCAAGCCAACGACATAATTTGTACATAAGTTTTTGAAACCCATTGGTACTGCCACCGCAAGGATCGAACTCGGGTCTCTTGACTGAAATTCCGACCACCCGACCACTCGGCTATCGTGACTTTTTATAATATAAGACTATAACGAATATAAGACTATAATAACTAAGAAATAATGAATATGTATGTGTTAAGGACATGTGGTATTAGTGGCAGTGACGGTATTGGCTTAATAATATGCCACCCGCTTCCCTATTGCGGGTATAGTAGGAGCCAACAAAGATAAACGCCTTGATAATATCGATGGCTACAGAAAAATGGCGAAATAATCGTCTCAAAAAATACCTGACCAAAATAAGTAGACCGAGTAGTAAAGAGAGTAGTAAAGAGAATAAGTAGACCAAAATAAGTAGAATAGAGTAGTAGAATGGGATTTTCAAAAGTGATGTTCGAATTATATCGGTTCGGTAACGAAGAGCAGCCTATAAGATGAAAGGTATCTGATACTGCCATTCGCTTGCCGATTGCGTAGCGATTATGGCAAACCCTTCCATAGGAGAGGCCTATTTCTGTGCAGTGGACTATTACACGCCGCTATACTGTATGTATTATTTAAGAATAAGAATGTACCGTATCAATAAAGAATGTTGATTGTACAGGTAATTCAAATCTTTTTATAAATAAATAAATAAATATCTTCACGCAATTCCCAATACAGGGTAGACAGGGGTCTAGTTTAGACAAATAAGTCTCTTCGACCCACCTTCCCCGATGAAATTTTCGGGACAACGTGACAGGTGGTTTTGACATTGAGCCCGTCGCCGTCTCAATGTCCAAGCCAACGACATAATTTGTACATAAGTTTTTGAAAACCCATTGGGACGAACCTGCCACCTGAGATCGAACTCGTGTCTTTTGTCTCGAATTTTGACCACTCAACTATCGTACCTTACGAAATCTTTTTAATTCTTAGAATATCTAAAAGTTATTTTATTAACTTGAGAATCATATTGGCACTCAGCAGGGACTACTAAGTACAAACTTTAAACTATGTTTATTTTGGATTTTCTAATTAATGATTGTTGTAAGTGGTACAGTTAACATTTCTTGATAAAATAAGTTATATTTATATATCACAATTTATAAATAACAAATATCACATGGAAAATGCACATTCCAGTCCGTAAAACTAGTGACGCATTTTATTAGGATAGAAGTTGCAAAATGATTGCAGATGGTCTAAATGTAAACGACAAAGATAGTTAAATTCCTTTCTTTTCTTACTACGGCACTTGTTTATTTGTACACATGTCTCATTTGATAAAATATAGTTTGTGCAAATATAAGAAACAAACATTTCCTGACACGATTTTAATCTTAAGAAGCGTTAGAATTTTTACGTTTAAATGTTTGCGTTTGATTGAAATAAATATAGAAAACACCTCACCCAGATACGCTTGAGTGATCGTGCGATATTTATGAAGAAGGTAATAAATAATAAGTGGGTCGGGGCTGGATAAAATACAGCGTCTTCACAATATTTTAATAATTTACATATTTACTTGCGTAGAACGATTTGAAACTTTCTCAAAGGAGATTTAATCTATTCTAATATCACTAGATTGAATGATCTATGGATTATATTTCATAGATTAAAACCTTGACTAATTTCCTTCTTTATTTATTGAATCGCTGATTTAGCCCCATTAGACTTAATGTTGTATTACTGAACTTAGGAACTATATGAGAGTTCACACCATTAATTACATTAAAGGCTTTTTATTGTGATAACGCTTAAAACTAATAACAATCGTCACTGTATAATTTGCTTTTTACTAGAGATTATTCGATAAAATCTTGTCGTTGTGGTTAAGATAGAAATATATATTTATCAAGTATTGGAGCCATTGCTGATGGAATACGGCAAATGGTGTATATTATGAACATACAACATTATGAATTTGTCTTCGCATCTGAATTAACTAAAAACTGCACTTGCTAACACGCTCGCCAAGCGTGGCAACATTGGTTAAATCCGCCAATGTGGAGGACTACTTGCAGAATGTTGCGGGAAGTCGATATATATATATATATATATATACATATATATATATATATATATATATATATATATATATATATATATATATGTATATATATATATATATATATATATATATATATATATATATATATATATATATATATATATATATATATATATATATATATATATATATATATATATATATATATATATATATATATATATATATATATATATATATATATATATATATATATATATATATATATATATATATATATATATATATATATATATATATATATATATACATATATAGGTAGATCGAAGGGACATAATTGTCTGTACCTCTGCCTCCGCCAGTTTTGGGATTAAAGTAAAAGTATTTTTTTTTTCATTTTTATCATGAAAAATTTGACTCAATAAATTATTTGTTTCCTAAGATTTATGAAACGATGTTAATGTAATTGGATTTCTTACGTAGTCAATAAATAACTACCTAATTACCATTTTGTAATATGTTAGTACTATCTTAAGAACTTTAAAATTAAAAAGAAAACAATTTAGAAGTAAAACAAAGATAACTGAATGATTAGTGTATTTGTGTTCGATTCAGAAAATTTAGCTTGGTATTTGGGCGCATATTAATAATTTTTTGGGATAATCATGCAATATTTTAATAATTGAATACTGATTGTTTGATATTCCATCTTGTACTTTGCTATTATGCCCGCTTAGAGATGAATCAGATACTCAAATTTCACGTTTGAGTCATTTAAGAGTTTTTTTATATTACTTTGCTTTTGATAAAATTTGCACATGTTATACATTTGTATCACAGGAATATTCTGAATAACAATGGAAGTTTTGTATGCACACATATCTAATTATAAACGACTGCTCTTCCTTTTACCCTAACAACTATGTCTGGTACAAATATTTATAACTGGTATGGAGAAATAATGATGCTTAGTAAAATAATTTAACCAACACAATTAAACACTAAGACATATAAAGTAAGACAGTAGCTGCACATGGCCAGTTCCACAGAAAGTGTCTTAGACATGAGGATGTTTAAAACTTAGCGTTTTTTAGGGTATTTAATGCTCAAGCATTCATAACATTTCATCACAATTATTACTTTTTTATAGTTATGTAAATAAATAAACCATCGTCACAATAAAGGCTTGTAAAAGTCCGCTGCAGGACATAGGCTTTTCCCGTAGAAGTACGGAAGCGTTTGCTTTAATCGCCACGCTTGAAGTGGGTTAGTGATCGCAGTATCAGACGCCTTGCAACCTGGAGGCTGCAGTTTGTTACAGGTCTGCTGATTTTTGGTTAATTCGGTTGTCGCGCCATTTGTGAAAAATTGGGTGCTATATTCTTACGCCGTAACCAAACGGCAAAAATTAAAGAAATAGTATATTTTTTATAGAAAAGGGAGGCAAACGAGCAGGTGGCTCACGTGATGGTAAGTGATTACCGCCCATGAACACCCGCAATACCACGAGCATAGCAGATGCGTTGCCGGCCTTAGAGTGAACCCCCGAACTGGGAGAGGGGATGTGTGGGCCTCCGGTTACCTGCACTCACCAGACGAAACGCAGAAGTTTGTTACACTTCTACTTCACGCCGGTATTCTGTGAGGTCGTGGTACTTCCCCGGTCGAGTCGGCCCATGCATGCAACAACAAAAGCTGATACGTGGCTCTACCACTGTAAGAGACTACCATTATAAGAATACCATTACCAATACCATTTATAAGAAACTAGGTTACTTATTTACACTACGGAATATGGCGTCTGTCATGAAATTTAAGTGAAGATTGATCTCAGTAATGCAATATCCAATAATGGGGTAGACAGAGGTCTAGTCTAGACAATTAAGTCCCTTTCCACCGAAGATATTTTTGGGACAACGTGACAGGTGGTGAGCCCGTGGCCGTCTTTGTGTCCAAGCCAATGATATAATTCGTACATAAGTTTTTAAAAAACACATTGGTACGAGCCTGTCACTTGGGGATCGAACTCATGTCTCTTGAATCGAAATTCCGACCACCCAACAACTTGGCTATCGTGACTTATGATCTCAGTATCGGTTAAATAATTTCTGTGATATTTCTGTGATAAGTACTTGAATTAAAATATCTATAGAGAATCATGGTTATCATCAGGGGTTTATCCCTCTATTTAAAAAAATCGTATTACTTTTATATAGTACATATGAACTAGTCATACATAAAATAAAATTATCACTTGAGGACCTCCTTCGTGATTTTGGTAGATTAAAAAGAATATAAAAAAGAACATAAAAAGGAAGACAGTCATAAAAATCTTTGTGTTCCCCGTTTTGATATTACAATAAACATTAAATAAAAGCAAAACTTTAATATAAAATCAAACCTCAATCTAAACATGCACTGAGGCGAAGAGTAAGTAAGTATTGATCGCGTCTGTTATGTTTAGACTTTTAAATTGTAAGCCACGAAATACTTGATTCAAGTAGGTCGTGTCATTCAATAGTCTTCTTCGTATATTTTTGGGTATTTTAATTTATTTTATGATTCCATAGGATGTAGACACATGTTCTAATCATTTGATAATATTATTAAGTTACTGAAGTGAACTAAACATGCCTCTTTCATAAAACAAAAGTAAAAATAAAATAAAATGAAGTAAATATCTTCACGCAATTCCGAATACAGTGGTAGACAGAGATAGTCTTCTAGACAATTTAGTCCCTTTCCCACCTTCCACCGATGATATTTTTGGGACAACGTGACAGGTAGTTAGCCTGTCGCTGTCTTTTTGTCCAAACCAACGATATAATTCGTACATAAGTTTTTGAAAAACCCATTGGTACGAGCCTGCCACCTGGAGAACTCGGGTCTCTTGACTCCAAATTCCGGCGACTCGACTATCGTGGCTAGAATACAAGTATATTTGGTTAGGTTAGGTTAGGTTAGGAAAGTGCCTCATCACGGCCCTCTTAACAATGGTGTTCCCTTACCAGAAACGGGGCCTCAAGAGTCGCATGCGCCCGGGGCGCGAGCTCCGAGTGCTCATTAAAGCGACTCTGAGGAGAGGAGTGGCTCGACGTGGTCTCAAGCCACTGTGGTAGCACCGCGGGGATTCTGGGGGCAACGCTGTTGCTCCCGGGAGGGGGCTTTCTTAGCCAAGCGTAAGAGCGGCCACGGTTGCGTTCCGAACGGAGATCCCGTGACCCCTTCTCAACGCTGATGGTGACCACCGTGGGGTTTTAGTCGGTGGGAGTCCGACATAACCCAGCTCTCTTTCCGGAGGCTGGGTATCCAAAATGGATTTCCCCACGTTAAAAAAAAAGGGTTAGGAAAACATTTCACTGCAACGATAAGTTTTGCAATAAAAGCGTTTAATATTTTTTCTAAAGGCCACAGCCCTTTAGACCCGTTTTGGATGATTCAGATTTTAAAGTAACGGGTTAAATTTTGTAGTTTAATTTTAAATGCCTTCATGTTGTTGGTCTTATAACGATTTTTAGCATACTTATTGTTAATTATTTTTATACGTGAGATAAAATGACACATAAATAGTTAGAAAAAGGGTACGAGAATTTAATATACTACAAGATATAATAAAATACATCTGATGTAATATGTAGTGAGTTTATACAATAGTAAATTTTCATTAAATTTAATTATGTAGGTATTAAGTAAATTTGGATTTATGTAAAATTTTATATAACACTGCTTGCTGTTTTGTTCTACTATATTTTTTTCGTATTACCAACATCTTAAGAGATGTAGCTATTGTTTCAAACAAACAAATAAAAAAACTGATACAGCAAAAATCTTGATAACTGACTATTAGAAAATTTGCTTTATGTGCATGGAAAATTAAAATTTTTGTTCCGGAAGCATACAAATTTTGTCATCTTACTCATGGATTTGTAAATAATTATATTACTATTATCCCTGCCATAGTTAAATGGGGTTGACTGATTTCAATGAGGTTGTATTCACAATAATAAAATATCAATTCTATTAGAGACTTTAGAATTTTCATCATAAAGTGATGATGATTTCAAAACGCCTAGAAGACAAGACTTCAATACAACCTAATAAGACAATACGTTTACTACAATTGTGGTACTCGTATACTTAGCTAACATGTATATTACACCTGTGGAAATGCCTGTGGCACTAAAAATATATAAATCAAGTCCGTATGACTGATGCATTTCCACAGGTGTTATATTAATATTTTACGTTATTATCTAAGACACTAAATTAATAACATTTTTTGTCTTTTAGGTTGACGAGAAGCACAGCCTAGGAGGTAAGTGAAATTACATACATACATACATACATACATACATACATACATACATACATAACGGCCTATTAAAGTCCGCTGCAGGACATAGGCCTCTCCCATAGGGAGGATTTGACATAATCAGCTCGCCTGGCAAGCGGACTGGCGATCGCAGTATCAGACGCTTCGCACCTTAGATGCTGCTGTCCATCTTTGGTCTGATTATTTTGGTCTGATATTTTTAGAGATGGTTATCCCGCCACCTATCGGTTGCCATGAAGATTTTAAAGGCTGTTTCCTTTAGTCGCCTTTTAAAACACCCACGGGAAGAAAAGGAGTGGCAATATTCTTACACCGTTACTACACGGCAAAGTGAAATTACACGATAAAACAATTAAGAAAGTACAATAAATAATTCATAAAGAAAGGAACTTTAACTATATTTTTTGTGAGTGGCTATAACATATAATTAAAGTATGGTTTGATAAACTTTGAGCGGTTTTACTTCACACTTCCCTGTTATTATTAGTATTTAGGAAATGGGGTATTTTTAGAACAACAATGTGTAATCGAAAGTAATGTCTGAGTTTATTACGCCAATACGACACAACGTATATAAATAATGTAAAGTACATAAATCAGGCTAATAAACTTAAATCACTTTTCGTTTGTTATTATTATTTATCATTACTATCGCCACTCTAACATGCATGACTAAAAAATTTTGTATTCATTTAAATATTTTATTCAAATCTACTATTTTTTTCTTAATTTAAACTTCTTTTAACTTAACTTTTAATTAGGAAAGTTTTAAATTTAAAATTTTAATATTCGTAAATCTAATGATGTTCTAACGAATGTCGATAAAAATACGCGATAAGTATATGTTTTTGTTATTTGAGTCCCTAGCTCGTAGTCAGTCATAAATGCTATAAACGCATAAATATTCAAAATTCAAAACGTCATAAATGCTATATATGGATGCTATTGAATTTTATGGTATCGGTGTAAGAATATGAAATTATTTTATTACATAAAATCTATTAACCTCTAATAACCATATTCATGAATGCTATATATTTATTAATTAAATGTATCTAAATAGCTTAAATAACATTTTAACAGCCACGCATCAGCTTTTGTTGTTGCATGAATGGGCTGGCTTGACCGAGAAAGTACCACGACCTCACAGAATACCGGCGTGAAGTAGAAGTCTAACAAACTTCTGCGTTGCGTCTGGTGAGTGCAGGTAACCGGAGACCCACACACCTCCCTCCCCCAATCCCGGGGGGGGGGGGCACTCTAAGGGAGGCAACGCATCTGTTCATGGGCGGTTCAATCACTTACCATCGTGAGCCACCTGCTTGTTTGCCTCCCTTTTCTATAAAAAAAATATACAATTTCAGTAGAATGTTATTAATGTGTAGTACAGGGTGGGCCATGAATTAGTTAACATTTGAAAAAATCGTATAAAAAAACCTTATAACATATTTTAGAAATCGTTTATTTATGAGAAAGCTAATTAGTTGTTATTTCGTCTAAATGACCACCGTTTCGGTTTTTGCACTCATCTAAGCGAGTCCTGAAGTTATCGAAAACTCTTCTGCAAAGAGCCCGCGAGATCGCCGACATCTAAGACAATAAGTTGACGCAGTGTATTCGGTTTATCAATGTAGACACGACTCTTTAAATAACCCCATAAAAAGAAGTCTGCTGGGGATAGATCTGGACTTCTGGGTGGCCATGGGATGTCACCCCGTCTGGACATCAGCTTTTCCAGAAACATGTCTTTGACCACCGGCAAGAACTCGTTCGATGTGTGACACGTGGCTGCATCTTGTTGAAACCATGTGTTACGATTATAGCTAGCAATTTCCAGTAGCATCGGTGCTAAGAACTCCCGTAACATTTTCACATACTCGGCAGAATTAACAGTAACTGAACGGCCTCGAGAATCTTCAAAAAAAATCCGATGATTCCTTTTGCTGAAATTGCAGCCTATAGGTAAGGGTAAGGTTCACCTTAGTAGAGTGAAGTGGTCTCTCATATTTAGCTTTAGGATTTTCGCTGCTCCAATACCTGCAATTTTGTTTGTTTACATGTCCATTTAGGTGGAAATGGGCTTCGTCAGAAAATAAGATGTTGTAAAAATTACTGAAACGAGTTAACATTATTTCGGCACATGACTTACGCAAATTTAAATCATTAGGGTTTAGTTCTTGCACTAGCTGGATCTTATATATATGTAATTTTAAATCTAATTTCAAAATACGGGGTGATGTGCGGGATAATCCTAATTCAGCCGAACGTTTGCGTGTCGATAAATCTGGATCACGTCGAACAGAAGCGGAAACTTGCTCCACGTTCTCTTCGCTCCGAGAAGTCCGTGGTCCGCCGGTTTGTTTCACATTTAGTGTAGATCCCGTCTCTTCGAACTTCTTCACCTATTTCTTTATTAAAGGAGCACTTGGACACTGACTTAAGTCGTGTTAACCATATTCAACGCTAAATAAGCGACTCACAGTAATGAGCGAAAAGTCGTTTAAATAAAACAGTTTCTAATGTTTAACCTAAATTTTTTCTACTGTTTAAACTGTTTAAACTGAATTTTCAAGAAGCGAGCTAGTGCCCTCGCCCGCCCCCGCGCCCCGCGCGGCAATAGTTTGCGCGATAAGTTACATTTAAATGTTAACGAATTCTTGCCCCACCCTGTAGTTGTTAAAAGAACATCGTTTTACGACTGCATCGATATGCAGGTTTAACAAGGCCATCTAATAATACCGCATCGCATAAAATTTGAATCTCCAAATATAGTCATAGTCATTGTACTTAAACTACTCGGCTATTTTTATTTAACGTTTAAAAAACAGCGAAATTACAAGCTACAAGTTTACAATTTTTTTTATTCTCATTAAAGCTGTTCCACGTTGTAATTTCCAATACTCGCGCTTTTGTTCGCTATAGTTTCAGTCGGCGAGAGCTGACCGGAAACATTTGAGTAATTACTACTAATTGATTGTATACGAACGAGATAGGAATAATAGTCCAATACATGAATGACTACCTACGTGGATTCTTTTCTGGAAATTCTGGTATAAGAAGTTCTTATGTTCAGAAGTTCTTATTCTCTGGAATAAAATATATAAAGACTCATAGAATAAGAAGTTAAAGTTGAATTTATGTTAAGAAGTCACTTTACAATAACTGCTACAGTACATCTCACATGGAATCAGTTACTGTTTAGTTACAGAAATGTAAAAAATTGTGGTCGGAACCAAGAGTCATTACCAGTGCAAAAATCTACCACCTGAAAAAAAAAACCTTTGATATATATAATTAAATTTTAAATAAAACAACTTATGTACCCATTTAAATAATTAAAAACGAAGTAATTAATGTCCAATCTGTGTTGAGAGTTGAAGAAGATATGTGAGACAAAGAAATGAAGAAAAGTTCGTCATGTCATTCAACATAAGTTGCTGAAGAACCTCCCCTAGGTCCGAAATTGCCGATACCTACACCGATTGATTGTGAGTTTATCCATCTCACAAAAGTTTTACAATTGAATTATCCATACATCTTTATATTAGGTGATATTTTTGCTGGTTTCTTTATCAATTTTCTAACTTATATGACGGCCTGTTAAATGTTACGGCAGCCATCGGATTTTTTGGATTTAGCATAATGGTCAAAGTCACGATGGCCGAGTTGTTGGGTGGTCGGAATTACGAGTCGAAAACCCGAGTTCGGTACCCAGGTGGCAGTACCAATGAGTTTTTCAAAAACTTATGTACGAATTTCATCGTTGGCTTGGACATAAAGGCGGCGACGGGCTCACCACCTGTCACGTTGTCCCGAAAATACACCCTTTGACCCACCATCCACCTTCGGTGGAAGACTTAATTGTCTAGACTTGACCTCTGTCTCCCTTGTATTGGGAATTGGGAATTGCGTGAAGATATTTTTATATATTTTTTTTATATTATCATAATGGTCATGCTTGACAAACGGATTGACGAACTGAACCATAAACCTGCATATATATATATATATATATATATATATATATATATATATATATATATATATATATATATATATATATATATATATATATATATATATATATATATATATATACATATATATATATATATATATATATATATATATATATATATATATATATATATATAAGTTAGAAAATTGAGAGGCCTACGTCCAGCAGCGGACTGTTACACTGTGTTATGTATGTCATAAATAGGTAATTTATATATACTTATTTCAATTAACAAATTTTTATAATTTAATTTGGTAAATCAGGTAGTTTTCGTATCGCTAGGTGCGAATATTATCATAAACTTATAATAAGTAAACCTATCAATGATACACAATGATGATACGTGACATACAGGAATAATTTGTGTTATTATTAATGTGTTGATGCATTTTTAACAAAGCATAGTACATTGAAACGTAATAAATCACTGTCATAAATAGTTTGCCGACATCAGAACGATTTAGGAGCCACAAATGGTGCATTATACTTTGTAATTTATATGATTTTGGAGATATATTGAATAAAAAGGACAGCCCTCATATTAATAGAGTTTCTATAACAATTTATTATTTTTTATTACGAATTGATGACCAAGTTCATAAGATTTTTTGTCATATCTCAGAAGATGTTTGAGTCGGAAAAAGTTTATTCAGGTTTTCGCTGGTCGTCTATTATTTATTTTTACAAAATTATTACGTATAAAACTTAAATTATGTGTATCAAACTGACACCCATGTAATAATATTTATTTAATCATTTCTTTGAAGTAATTTTGCCGAGTGATTGCAAAGTATGAATACACCAGCTCTTACAGAGAATACACAATGTTCTTATGAGAATAAAGTTCTTTAAGCTTAAGATATTTATATTTTATATATATATATATATATATATATATATATATATATATATATATATATATATATATATATATATATATATATATATATATATATATATATATATATATATACATATATATATATATATATATATATATATATATATATATATATATATATATATATATATATATATATATATATATATATATATATATATATATATATATATATATATATATATATATAGAACATTGTGTCATTCACAAAATTACTTATAATACAGTACAATTGTAAGGTTATTTTTACAGAGAGTGCTTATGTTTTATAGAATATACATTTTTTAATCAACAGCTTGTTTGTAATTCATAATACGACTTGAGTTTCTTTTTAAATAAATTTATATTTCTGTATTGCTTAATTTCGACAGGTAGCTTATTGTATAATTGTACCCTTCAAACATAATATTATTTCTTCCATATTTATTTGTTCTAGGTGGACGTACCATTAACTTGTTTTTATTTCTAAAATTGTATTTATGTGTCTTTGTAGTAAATGTAATGTTTGTTTTAATAGTATTCGAAAGTATTTTTTTTTATTAGTAAGCATGTATTGAAATTATATATTTGTTTTATATTGTATAATTTAGTTTCCTGTATAGTAGTTCAGTAGAAGTAAAATGCTTGTAATGGTATAGTAGTTTTATTGATTTGTTTTGTGTTCGCTGTAGTTGTTCTAGGTTGTTTTAGCAGCTGATCCCCAAACCTCAATTAAATAATCTAAATGAGGCTTAACCAGAGAATTATATACAGTACTTCTTACTCTAAAAGGTATACAATTTCCTATTTTGCGTATTACTCCATTGAATGACATTAGTTTTGATCTTACATGTTCTATGTGTGGTTTCCATGATAATTTGTCATCTAATATTAGGCCTAAGAATTTTTCATGGTTAGATCTATTAATTACTTCATTGTTGATTGTAAGCGACGTTTTAGAAACAATTTTTTATTTTTGGCGGCAAATATCATGTAAGATGTTTTTGTGGCGTTTATCGTTAAGAGGTTATGTAGAAACCACTCATTAAGCAAGTTAAGATCAGTTTGTGCTTGGTTAATAATATTAGTTATGGAGTGTCCGAAGTCGAAAAGACAGGTGTCGTCTGCGTACATGGTTAAATGTCCTGTTAGGCCTTATCGTTTACGTAAATTAAAACAGCAAAGGCCCCAAAATCGAGCCCTGCGGAATGCCGTAAGATATGAGACTAGCAGTACTTTCGGATTTTCCTATTCTTACAATTTGGTACCTATTTTGTAAGTACGAAGATAATATTTTGTGAGCTTGTCCAGAGATGCCTAAATCATTATTTTTTTTAAAAGCTTTACATGGCTAACAGTATCAAAAGCTTTTTTCAGGTCAATAAAAGTTCCTAGGCAAATATGTTTTTGATTGATGTTTGTTTTTATTTACGTTACCAAGTCAATGACAGCAGAAAGTGTATTAGATTTTTTTCTAAAACCGTATTGTTGATCAATTAAAATATCCTTTTCAGACAAATATTCATTGAGTCGTGTGTATATTATTCTTTCAAAGATTTTAGAAATTACAGGGAGAATAGATATAGGTCTGTAATTATTGGGATCAGATTTTTTCCGGATTTGTAAATAGGTGTGACCTTCGCTATTTTTAATCTATCAGGGAATATGCCATTTTCTAAGTACTTATTTATGCACTTTGTTAATCCTCCAATAATTAGACTTCTTAAACATTTTATAGTTTTAGTACTTATACCGTCAATACCAGCAGAAGTGTTGGCATCTAAATTATCAATTATTTTAGTGATTTCTGTAGCAGTACATGGCTTAAACTGTATTAATGAGTTACTTATATCATGATTTCGATAGAAAGAGTGTGAGTTAATATGATATTTTGTTAGTATTTTACTCGCTAATTCAGTACCAACAGATGAAAAGAAGGTGTTAAACGCTTCGCAAATTTCTAAGTCCTTATTTAATATACAAGAGTTTATTGACAGTTTAGGAGGAGTACAACTATTTCTAACATTATTTCTAGTTAAAGACCTCCCACATTCTCTTTGGGTTTTTGTTACATAGGTTAAAGATTTTATCATAGTATTTAGTTTTCTCGTAAATAATCTTCTTTTTCACTTTATGTTTTTCTGATACAAAAGTCTTATGCAGTTCTGTATTTTGATTATCGGTTTTTAGTTTTTTCCATAAAAAATTCCGTCCATTAATCCTTTCAATTACTTCCCGATTTATCCAATCGTCTTTAGGTAAGTTTAATATTTTTGTTTTAAATATTTTATTTTTATTTATTTTTTCCGTTATAAAGTTTTCTAGATAGTTGTAGTCATCGTCTTTATTTAAGAATGTACACTGTGAAAAAGTTTCATAGAGATTTTTATAGTCGATTCCTTCATAGCTTTCTCTTAATTTTGTTTGTGGCGTATGTTTTGAAAACTCCAAGTAGATTGTGGTCAGACATAGAAGATTCCAGGATTGCCATATAAAAATAATTGTTATTTAAATCAGGACTGATGTGGTCTAAAATAGTTTTGACGTTGTAGTTTCGTGCAGAAATTTTCATCGATCTTATTTACAAGAAAGTAACCAGCCTCTTCCAAAGTTGCAGGTAATTTGTAATATAATTGTTCATTATTAATAAGTTCAAATTGAAGTCGCCGAAAACAATCGACCTCTTCGTTTTCTAATTGCAAGGAAAATCGGTCCATAAACCTTTGTACGTTAGTATCACCTGGCTTATATATACCCCCAATGTTTAATGCAAATTTAGGTAGACATATCCATAAAAATGATTGTAATTTTCAAACACTTCCTCGGTTACGTTATATTTGATGCTATTGTGTACGAAGATAGACACGCCTCCTCCTCGACTGTTCGGTCTATAGTTATAAATATGTGTATAGTTCGGTAACTGCATAGGTTGGCATCTTGTTCGGATCTCAACCACGTTTCTGTAAGTATTACTACATGTATCAAAGAGGGTATTGCTTTAATTATACATTGTAGTTCATCAAATTTTCCTGGCTTACGTATACTGCGTACATTTGCATAGAAAAATTTCAGATAATTTTACTTTGATGGTATAATATCTTGATAATTATTTACTAGACTGTATGATATTTTATCCAGCTTACCCACATTCCCAGTAGAAGATTGCGACTTTGAAACATTTAGTTTTTTGTAAAAGTATTTATGTTTATAATATTTGGTAAATGTATTTTATAACTAAGTTTTTTTTCGCCATTCTTTATTCGTACTTTTAATTCTTCATTGAGACTTTTCATATAGTTACGCTGCGCTATTGTTTGATCCGAGTAAAATTTTATATTTTTATTTAATTTGTTTTTATTTCGTAATATGTATTTCGGAATTTCAGCGTTTTCAAACACTAATTTTAATGGTCTAGTCTTATTAGGGTTATATTTACCTAATCGTATTATTTTGAGCGGCTCCGGACAGTTTTCATATATTGAAGTAAGAATGTCTTGCACTTGTTTACAATCATATTTATTTGCGTCGGTAGAATGCTCAGGGCTGTTAGTCTCCGCTACCCCCACAATCACAATATTTTTATCTCGATACAGACGCTCTTGTATTTCTCGGTAGAGAGTATGTTGATGTACGAGTTGCGATTTTGACGATAAGTTTGTGTTATTTTTCAATTGGGATATATCATTTTCCAATACTTCTAAAAAAGTTCATTATTTCATTACGAAATTCCGCCAAATCCCTTTTAAAGTCATACTCCATGCCTCGTTTTTTCCATATCATCTTCCTCTTCAAAGGTGTAGATATTCAAATTCGGTGTTGAGCCGCCTCCGCTTCCGCTTATTGATACGGTGCCGGGCGGCGTTCGTTGTACGCTCATACTAATGACGCATCGATCACTGGCACTTGGAATCGCAAGATTATATGTTCTTGTTATCAGTTTCAAAACTACACTTTAAGATTGCCTTAGTAGAACTCAGTTGAAGTTGATCTTAGAATTTTTTTTTTTTTTTTTTTCAATTTATTATTTGTACTTTTTGAACACACGTCCGCACGCTCCGAACACTAGATGTATATATATATATATATATATATATATATATATATATATATATATATATATATATATATATATATATATATATATATATATATATATAATCTTGCGATTCCAAGTGCCAGTGATCGATGCGTCATTAGTATGAGCGTACAACGAACGCCGCCCGGCACCGTATCAATAAGCGGAAGCGGAGGCGGCTCAACACCGAATTTGAATATCTACACCTTTGAAGAGGAAGATGATATGGAAAAAACGAGGCATGGAGTATGACTTTAAAAGAGATTTGGCGGAATTTCGTAATGAAATAATGAACTTTTTTAGAAGTATTGGAAAATGATATATCCCAATTGAAAAATAACACAAACTTATCGTCAAAATCGCAACTCGTACATCAACATACTCTCTACCGAGAAATACAAGAGCGTCTGTATCGAGATAAAAATATTGTGATTGTGGGGGTAGCGGAGACTAACAGCCCTGAGCATTCTACCGACGCAAATAAATATGATTGTAAACAAGTGCAAGACATTCTTACTTCAATATATGAAAACTGTCCGGAGCCGCTCAAAATAATACGATTAGGTAAATATAACCCTAATAAGACTAGACCATTAAAATTAGTGTTTGAAAACGCTGAAATTCCGAAATACATATTACGAAATAAAAACAAATTAAATAAAAATATAAAATTTTACTCGGATCAAACAATAGCGCAGCGTAACTATATGAAAAGTCTCAATGAAGAATTAAAAGTACGAATAAAGAATGGCGAAAAAAAACTTAGTTATAAAATACATTTACCAAATATTATAAACATAAATACTTTTACAAAAAACTAAATGTTTCAAAGTCGCAATGTTCTACTGGGAATGTGGGTAAGCTGGATAAAATATCATACAGTCTAGTAAATAATTATCAAGATATTATACCATCAAAGTAAAATTATCTGAAATTTTTCTATGCAAATGTACGCAGTATACGTAAGCCAGGAAAATTTGATGAACTACAATGTATAATTAAAGCAATACCCTCTTTGATACATGTAGTAATACTTACAGAAACGTGGTTGAGATCCGAACAAGATGCCAACCTATACCAGTTACCGAACTATACACATATTTATAACTATAGACCGAACAGTCGAGGAGGAGGCGTGTCTATCTTCGTACACAATAGCATCAAATATAACGTAACCGAGGAAGTGTTTGAAAATTACAATCATTTTTTATGGATATGTCTACCTAAATTTGCATTAAACATTGGGGGTATATATAAGCCAGGTGATACTAACGTACAAAGGTTTATGGACCGATTTTCCTTGCAATTAGAGAAAACGAAGAGGTCGATTGTTTTCGGCGACTTCAATTTGAACTTATTAATAATGAACAATTATATTACAAATTACCTGCAACTTTGGGAGAGGCTGGTTACTTTCTTGTAAATAAGATCGATGAAAATTTCTGCACACGGGAAACTACAACGTCCAAAACTATTTTAGACCACATCAGTCCTGATTTAAATAACAATTATTTTTATATGGCAATCCTGGAATCTTCTATGTCTGACCACAATCTACTTGGAGTTTTCAAAACATACGCCACAAACAAAATTAAGAGAAAGCTATGAAGGAATCGACTATAAAAATCTCTATGAAACTTTTTCACAGTGTACATTCTTAAATAAAGACGATGACTACAACTATCTAGAAAACTTTATAACGGAAAAATAAATAAAATAAAATATTTAAAACAAAAATATTAAACTTACCTAAAGACGATTGGATAAATCGGGAAGTAATTGAAAGGATTAATGGACGGAATTTTTATGGAAAAACTAAAACCGATAATCAAAATACAGAACTGCATAAGACTTTTGTATCAGAAAAACATAAAGTGAAAAGAAGATTATTTACGAGAAAACTAAATACTATGATAAAATCTTTAACCTATGTAACAAAACCCAAAGAGAATGTGGGAGGTCTTTAACTAGAAATAATGTTAGAAATAGTTGTACTCCTCCTAAACTGTCAATAAACTCTTGTATATTAAATAAGGACTTAGAAATTTGCGAAGCGTTTAACACCTTCTTTTCATCTGTTGGTACTGAATTAGCGAGTAAAATACTAACAAAATATCATATTAACTCACACTCTTTCTATCGAAATCATGATATAAGTAACTCATTAATACAGTTTAAGCCATGTACTGCTACAGAAATCACTAAAATAATTGATAATTTAGATGCCAACACTTCTGCTGGTATTGACGGTATAAGTACTAAAACTATAAAATGTTTAAGAAGTCTAATTATTGGAGGATTAACAAAGTGCATAAATAAGTACTTAGAAAATGGCATATTCCTGATAGATTAAAATAGCGAAGGTCACACCTATTTACAAATCCGGAAAAATCTGATCCCAATAATTACAGACCTATATCTATTCTCCCTGTAATTTCTAAAATCTTTGAAAGAATAATATACACACGACTCAATGAATATTTGTCTGAAAAGAATGTTTTAATTGATCAACAATACGGTTTTAGAAAAAAATCTAATACACTTTCTGCTGTCATTGACTTGGTAACGAAAATAAAAACAAACATCAATCAAAAACATATTTGTCTAGGAACTTTTATTGACCTGAAAAAAGCTTTTGATACTGTTAGCCATGTAAAGCTTTTAAAAAAAATAATGATTTAGGCATCTCTGGACAAGCTCACAAAATATTATCTTCGTACTTACAAAATAGGTACCAAATTGTAAGAATAGGAAAATACGAAAGTACTGCTAGTCTCATATCTTACGGCATTCCGCAGGGCTCGATTTTGGGGCCTTTGCTGTTTTTAATTTACGTAAACGATAAGGCCTAACAGGACATTTAACCATGTACGCAGACGACACCTGTCTTTTCGACTTCGGACACTCCATAACTAATATTATTAACCAAGCACAAACTGATCTTAACTTGCTTAATGAGTGGTTTCTACATAACCTCTTAACGATAAACGCCACAAAAACATCTTACATGATATTTGCCGCCAAAAATAAAAAAATTGTTTCTAAAACGTCGCTTACAATCAACAATGAAGTAATTAATAGATCTAACCATGAAAAATTCTTAGGCCTAATATTAGATGACAAATTATCATGGAAACCACACATAGAACATGTAAGATCAAACTAATGTCATTCAATGGAGTAATACGCAAAATAGGAAATTGTATACCTTTAGAGTAAGAAGTACTGTATATAATTCTCTGGTTAAGCCTCATTTAGATTATTTAATTGAGGTTTGGGATCAGCTGCTAAAACAACCTAGAACAACTACAGCGAACACAAAACAAATCAATAAAACTACTATACCATTACAAGCATTTTACTTCTACTGAACTACTATACAGGAAACTAAATTATACAATATAAAACAAATATATAATTTCAATACATGCTTACTAATAAAAAAAAATACTTTCGAATACTATTAAAACAAACATTACATTTACTACAAAGACACATAAATACAATTTTAGAAATAAAAACAAGTTAATGGTACGTCCACCTAGAACAAATAAATATGGAAGAAATAATATTATGTTTGAAGGAGTACAATTATACAATAAGCTACCTGTCGAAATTAAGCAATACAGAAATGTAAATTTATTTAAAAAGAAACTCAAGTCGTATTATGAATTACAAACAAGCTGTTGATTAAAAAAAAATGTATATTCTATAAAACATAAGCACTCTCTGTAAAAAATAACCTTTCAATTGTACTGTATTATAAGTAATTTTGTGAACGACACAATGTTCTATATATATATATATATATATATATATATATATATATATATATATATATATATATATATATATATATATATATATATATATATATATATATATATATATATATATATATATATATATATATATATATATATATATATATATATATATATATATATATATATATATATATATATATATATATATATATATAAAATATAAATATCTTAAGCTTAAAGAACTTTATTCTCATAAGAACATTGTGTATTCATACTTTGCAATCACTGGCAAAATTACTTCAAAGAAATGATTAAATAAATATTATTACATGAGTGTAAGTTTGATACACATAATTTAAGTACGTATAAACGTAATAATTTTGTAAAAATAAATAATAGATGACCAGCGAAAACCTGAATAAACTTTTTCCGACTCAAACATCTTCTGAGATATGACAAAAAATCTTGATGAACTTGGTCATCAATTCGTAATAAAAAATAATAAATTGTTATAGAAACTCTATTAATATGAGGGCTGTCCTTTTTATTCAATATATCTCCAAAATTATATAAATTACAAAGTATAATGCACCATTTGTGGCTCCTAAATCGTTCTGATGTCGGCAAACTATTTATGACAGTGATTTATTACGTTTCAATGTACTATGCTTTGTTAAAAATGCATCAACACATTAATAATAACACAAATTATTCCTGTATGTCAGGTATCATCATTGTGTATCATTGATAGGTTTACTTATTATAAGTTTATGATAATATTCGCACCTAGCGATACGAAAACTACCTGATTTACCAAATTAAATTATAAAAAAATTTGTTAATTGAAATAAGTATATATAAATTACCTATACATGACATACATAACACAGTGTAACAGTCCGCTGCTGGACGAAGGCCTCTCCTGTGGGAGGGAAGTAAGTTGGTGCGTGTTGATTATCATTCATAATTATATATGATTACTTTAATTGATTGTTATGTTTTTAATCTACCACCGTTTCATAATGAGGTTCCTTTAATGGAAAAGAAACGGGCGAAGGAAAATCCGCAGGTATCAATTTTTTCTTAACAAAAAAGATTACAATTTTGATCATAAAATAATTAGAAACGGTATGAGAACGGTCAACTCATTCCCAGAGGATATATAATTAATATACTTATTTATAGTATTATAATCATTTTTATAAAATTTGTATTTAATAAATTTTTTGAATGTGTTAATAGTTAGGTTCTGCACATTTACTATTATTTTGTTGTAGAAACGGACACACCGCCCCATGAACGAGTAACTTACTCTACGGAGTCTAGTAACTGGCGTTACAAGGTTGTATTTGTTCCTAGTATTAACGTTATGCCCATCAAAATTCTTATTAAAATTATGAATATTTTTATCTACATTATGTAAATATTGGCAATTGTAATACCATATATTTTATATCTTAGGCATTTGTGTCTATTACGGGTCCGTCATATATGTCATCACCTCTTATGGTACCCACGACAAGAAAGGGGTTGCCTATTCTTAAGTCTATTTATGTAACTTAAGTTTGCTTTTGTTTATAAAATAAGCATTTATTTAAAAAGTGACTCAGATTCTTGAAGAATTTTCTATTTGCGTATAGGTAATAATCATACACGTTATATAGGTAACAATAGGTAACAACGTTATATAGGTAATAATCATACACCATACTAAAAGACCATAAAATGAACATAAAAAAAGTGTTTTTTGTTATTCTGAAATTCTAAGTTATTAAATAATAAATATCTTCACGCCTTTCTCAATACATCAATACAGAGGTAGACAGAGGTCTAGTCTAGAAAATTAAGTCCCTTCGGGTCGAAGATATTTCCTTCCACCGAAGATATTTCGGGACAACGTGACAGATAGTGAGCCCGTCGCCGTCTTAAGCCAAGCCAACGATATAATTCATACAACGATATAATTTGAAGCTCGAGTACAACTCGAGTAGGGCGCGTAACAATTTTTGTTTTTAAATTAAGCAGTCCCTGTATTAGACCATGGAACAACAACCATTATACTGTGTCATGTTATGTGTTTTATTTCATTTCTTATAACAAGAAAAGTAAAAAAGTCAGTTGGCTAGAAATCGTTAGGATTAAAAGAAATTGTAGACCTCTCTGCTTAGTATCTCTTTATAACGCGGTCTTGTAAAATGTCACCATGTCCGCTGCTACCAGTCTTTTGTTAGCTCCAGACAAAAGATATTGCAACAGGTAGTCTGTACTTTACGACCAGACTTTTCCTTTACCGCTTTGCTTTTGACTTTCATTGTTCTTTTTTATGTCATAAATCTAAGTTATATAAATTTTTACTAACTGGTAACTTTTACCTAAGTTGGTGTGTGTGCAAGGTATCAGGTTATGAAAGTTAATGTGTCTGTAACATCCACAGAATAAATATATGCATGTGAATTTTTCAGAGTACTACAGCTGAGTAGAGTAGTATATGTAGCTGCTTGAAGGGCTGGCTTCGGGTGGTATAGCAGCAATACTTTAAGAGTTGTAGTGTGTTCGATGAAGCTTACTGCAAAGGATAACAGCTATTATAATATGCCTTATTTTTTTTTCGAAACACATGTTTGTTAATCGAACGTTGGCTTGGACGTAAATACGGCGCCAGGCTCACCACCTGTCACATTGTGTTAAAAATATACAGCGATGAAATGTGGGTCCAAAGGGACTAAAATTGTCTAGACCTCTGGTACCCTTGTGTTGGGAAATGCGTGAGGATTACTTTATTTTCAGAATGGATAAAAATATTTATACACTGTCATAATTTTATTTTGCTGTCATTATTTTTTATCTTTCCTATAATTTTTTAATTTATTGAGATAAGATTTACTCTTATGAGGATCAAATATAGTAGAAATTACTATATTTGATCCTTATAAGAGTAACTCTTGTACGTAGGCAGTTATAATTCTATCACTTTATTTTATGTTGAGTTCATAATTTAGCACTCTATAGTATACTTCTATTGCATTTGCTAGTATCCCAACGAATAAATTTATTTAGTTTTGTTATTTACAAAACTAGCTTTCCCCCGTGGGTTGGTCGCGGAAGTTAATGCCAAAATAGTAGCCTATGTCTTGACTAAGCCTAGGGAAGGCTTACTACTAAAACAATTCCAATAGCCCATTAAAAGAAAACTAACACGTTCTGGGGGACGTGCCTATCACCTGGGATCGAAATCGGGTCTTTTGATTCGAATTCCAATCACCAAACCACTAAGCTATCATGCCTTCTATAATACCCATACTTCTATACTAACATAAACAATTTTAATTGTTCTAATGAAATGCATAGAGAATAGCAAAATAGCAACAGATTATCTCAATGGAATTGTTCAAACATTGTTTGCTCTAAAGATTGCTTTTCAAGATAACAACAAACAGAGCTAGTCAGTTGTGCAGTGAGTGGCAAAGTTTGCTCTTGTTCATATTTGACATCGCAATGAAATATCCAGTTTGTGTAGTGTATAAGTACAATGCTTTTCAAAGTCAACTTGTATTATCTCGGACCTAGAACTTTAGATTATAAATTAACATTAGAAAAATCTTAAACAACTTTAGCTACCAACTTTGGAATCAGAAAATATACGTAATAATTTCCCTACGTATGTTTGTATTTATTTATTATATAATTTATCAAGAAACACATAGAGCATTATTGGTTAACATAAACACAATGTCTCGGGTAAATTAACGCAGTTAACTATTCAAATCGTTTTTGTAGATAATGACTAAAGTCGTTATTAAGGTCAGACTTGGTAAGTGGTCATTTATTTTTCATGACTGGTTTCGACTATCATGCATAGTTTGCATGCAAGTGATCTTTGTTACACATTTGTATATTTATATCCATACGTACGAATTGTGGTATTAACAAAATAATACATACATATAAATATAAGGAAGAAATTATATTTTGCACAATTACACACATAATTAAGCTGCAAAGTAGGACTCTGCCTCTGTTTAGGCAACTGGATGGTTACAAAATGCAAAATTAAATATGTATTTATATTTTATCATATATAAATTTTTATATAAATTTTTATAATTTGTACACATAAACGTCTTTGAATTGAATACCATTTATTTAAAAGCTCCCAGCAAGATTCGAATCCACAACATTTAAGTAGACAATCGGTTCGTAATGCAATACTATGTATTACAATGCATACGTAACCTTGTGTGTCAAAGTTCATGCAAAGACAAAACTCAAAATGGGACAAAAACCTCACCCGAAAGATTTACTATAGTTTTCACGTTTGTCTACCGGATTGGCATTCGCTGTATTTTTCGAGATGGTAGACAGTGCAGGGCCTAAGGGCTTAAGGCCCTGTCGGCATACACGAGAAGAAATGCTGTGGTGTGATGGTGTATTTTCTTACAACCAGGCAATCCGTAAACAGACAGCAGGTATCCATAATTAGGCACTCTATTTTAGATAGGATTTGTTGTCATCCCTGAGAAATAAAGTCCTCGGGAGATGATAACGCATCAGTGACCTTTTTCAAGTTGTTTTCTAATGTTAATGGGCTGTACTACTAGTCACTATCAAGTCAGCTATTAAGTCTTTTATAATATACTCCCGTATAAAACGCCAAAGAACATTCGAAGAGATATCATGGAATAAAACTTACACAAAGATCGAATAGTTATACAATATTAATACAATACGATTAAAATTAAATCTAATCCGTGTTTTTTTTTTGCCAAATTAACGACTGTGTTTCGAAATCAGGGCTTAAGTTTTAGCAGTCTGTAGAAAATAAGTTTAATGTCGTACATTAATGTTATACTTAAATAATTTAAAACTTCCCCTTTTAAAGACAAAATATCATAATATTTTTGAGTAACATCGCACGAAAATTATGGTAAGCGAAAATTTGTTTCATAATTATGGTAAGCGAAAAAGTTTAAATTAAGCAATTTTAGCTTGTTGTTGTTGCTCTAAAACAAGTGTCATAAACAAGATTGAAAATATAATAAACCGAAAAAAGTTTGCAAGTGGAAGAAAAGCAACCATTGCATTTCATAATATGCTTCCTTCCAAAGTTATTTCAAGATAGCAGTACCATTTTATTCAGAAGTCACCTTGTAAGTAATAATTTTTTGCTATGTAGTTTCATAGTGTACAGTGCGTATCATATTTTCATAGAGTTTGGAAGTCTTCCCTAAGAGGAGTGGAAAAGTGACACACTCAACCCATTTCAGCTCTGTAACAATATTTTAACTATATTATCAATTGGTTGTTGTTGTTTGAATAAATATAGAGTGCCATTATGGACAAACTCTATCTTAACTTTTAAGGAACAACGTCAATGGAGTCAATTCGATCGAGTTCGATCCCCAGGTGGAAGCTCGTACCAATGAGCTTTTTAAAAAAAACTCATGTACGATTTATATCGTTAGATTGTACATAAAGAAGGTGACAGGCTCACCACCAGTTACGTTGTCCCAAATAGTTTTCAGTAACAGAAGCGTCGAACGAACTTTATCGTATAGACCTTTGCCTACTTCAGTATTGAGAATAGTATGAAGGAATTTATGTTTATTTATTACTAATCATCGGGCTGTTAGCTCGTTTTTTTAATTCTTATCGTACAAAACTTAGATTTGAATATTTTTAATGCCATATTCATCTTACATCTCATCTGTTTAAAGCTTTATGATTTATGAAAGCTGCAGTTAATTTAAGAACAGGTATTAAGTGAGCAGCGTAATTTAACACAAAGGGTAAAGCAGTCATAAAGTATACCCTCCAGGGTTCCACACATGCGCTCGTTATCCTCTGCTACATGAATTTCGGAAAAGGGAAAAGGTTTTCCATTAAACAAAATAAAGGATAAAAACACTTTCATCTTTTTTCCATTTATGTAGCACAAAATAAGAACATATACATTCACAATCATGAAATACCCAAAAATTTTAACTATTGATTTTCTATTGATTCTACATTAACTAATAACAAATATTTATGTACACAATTATCATATACAAAAATACAAAGTATTTTTAAGACGTGCTTTATTCCAAATTATTTGTTTTAATTTAGTTTTGTAATTTTTATCATTTATATCTTTTCTGGTTTTGTGGTGTATGGAATTCATGAGCTACGAATAATGTCTTTGTTGGTACGTTTTCCATAGTGATTACGCACTAAAGGTACATTTAATTCATTGTGTAGTACGCTTCAGTTAATTTCATTTGTATTTCTTTGTTAGCATACTGTTCATTAAGCACCGACATTTCTGCGTTCATGTGTATCCGTAATACGTTGCAATGTTTAATAATAATGGTTTTGGTATCAAATAATTTAATTTTGATATTATTAGGTAAGATTATTTTCCTTTCTCAAGACGTCATAGTTGTAAGTAATCTAAATAAGTCATCTAAATAAGTCTTAAAAGATCGAACACAGCTAGTTATTCCATAGGATATTATGAATTCCACCAGAGCTTTGTAAACATTAATTATAATTTAATATTTGGTCTTATTGCGGAAATGTAACAATTACTTATCCAATCGCTGTATTAGCGTCTGTGCGAACAATTTATAAAAATATAAATTGTAATATTATATATATATTTCATAAATTGTAAGGTTCGAAAAACTTTGACTTTTTAATGAGTTTTTAATGTATATATATATATATATATATATATATATATATATATATATATATATATATATATATATATATATATATATATATATATATATATATATATATATATATATATATATATATATATATATATATATATATATATATATATATATATATATATATATATATATATATATATATATATATATATATATATATATATATATATATATATATATATATATATATATATATATATATATATATATATATATATATATATATATACATATATACATATATATGAAATCAAAAACGTAGTTGATGACGGTCTAGCATAGGTGTTAGAACCAAAATGATTTAATTTTTTGAAAAATGCTACTACCAAGGTTTTAGTACAATACACACTGTCTTTTGTTCAAATATTCCGCTTGCGAGCTCGTTTAACACAAATATTTTCTTATTCAACACGGCTGTGCGTTGAACAAGGAACACAGCTTTAATAACAACTTCACATTAGAAATATGAAGTGCAAAAACCTGTTAGAATACAGAAAAATACTGTGTTAATTTTAACATTATACCTGAATAATCTTTGTGCTGGTATAAAAAAATATCAAACCGAAACTTACCCAATCAGGACTTGTCATAATATATAATTATCATAATTGGAAAAATAAATAGAAAATTACAATTAACTTGACAATGTGGGAAAACATCATTTTAAAAGAAACAAGGTTATAGTCGAATCATCTAGTGAATAGAAAAGGGTTAACTTCTCTACCCTTTTCTGTCTCTTGCTGAAAAGATAACAGACAATATTTTACACAATTTATTTTTTACGGTTTTTTGTTTGTTCTTTTCTAATTTGCTCTATTTTAAATGGTACATTCAAATTTTAATCGACGTCTGACTGCTAGGGAATGTAGGAAAATTGCTTTGCATTTGTAAGTTAATTAATAATCCACAAGGATTTGTTTAATATTTCCTCGCATTGGATTCATTTCATTAATCGATCGAATTACGGTTTTTGAGCCTCTTTAGCTTTTTACGATATCTACGGGTAAAAGTGACGTGAAAAAGCTTTGCAGCGTTTAATGTACTTATTTTTATTTTTCATAATAATGCAGAACTTTGCTTCTTTATTTTTGGAATATTTACGTATCTATACAAAGTACTAACACCATAGTTTATGATACATCTAGTTACCAAACCTTTTTCTACATCAAGGAAAAAAAATATTATGTAATTTCAAGGTAATTGATTTATCTTTAAATCGGAATTTATGGCATGAAACCACACTAAAATGTTAGTTCGATTACTCATATGATATTTCAAGTAATTATTTTATTTGATTAAATTAAAGAGAAAAATATTTAATTATTCATATATTAGTTATTAGTTACACGGCTCATTAATCTTCTTTGGTTGAAGTTTTTTGCATGCCTTAATGGTGCTGCTTTAACCACTTTCGACGGAAGGACTATTTGCTAGATTTTCATTCTAATTCATAGAAAACAAATATTTACAATTTTAAAATGAAAGCGATTTGTGATAAAACAAATTTAATTCTTTTATTCGGCCGACGTAGTGAATTATTTTCTGGTTTGTTAATCATGAATGTTGATAATTACGTTTTTTCCTGTTAACGATGTCGACAGTACAAATATACAATTCGTTAACTTTTGTAATGAAATAATAAAAAACGGCAAATCAGCACGTTTTGTTTGGTTTATTTTTTAGTCTCAGAAGTAACGTATAAAGGCAATAATAATAATAAATATCCTCACGCCATTCTTATTACAGTAGACAGAGGTCTAGACAGTTAAGTCCTTTCGACCCACCTTCCAATGAAGATATTTTTAGGACAACGTGATAGGTGGTATGCCCGTCTCCGTCTTTTTGTCCAAGCCTACGATATAAATCGTATATAAGTTTTTTAAAAAACCCATTGGCATTCCATCTGGATCGAAGTCGGGTCTCTTGACTCGAAACCCAACCACTCAACCATTCGGCTATGGTGAGTGTCTAAAGTACGAGTATAAAGGTAAGAATCAAATTACATTTTTCGTGGATTAAATATGTTATAATTTTTAGTTTGTTACATCCAAAGATATTTCTGTTTATTTTTTTTTCTGTTCTATCTTATGTTGGCATCTGCTTTTTACCCACAGGTAAAACTTCTTTTTAATAATTTATTGAATTATAAAGAAGTGAATGTTAACATTATGAACAATTAAATTTTTCAGTGGCTTTATGTTACAACAATGCAATTGTAGAAATTCATCACCATCACAATTTAAGTCTGTCAAGATTTTGCCACATGAAAGATTGTCATAGATAGGGGTCCAGAGCTACTTGCATCTGTTCATTATTCAGGTCTTCACTATATCTTATGGCGGTTGTCCTATCCTATGTTTCCATGTACATAATTGCCACTTCAGAACTTGTTAAGATTAGAAAGTTATGGTAGTAGGTCTAGGGTAGTGCCTCGCTCATTCTTCTGATTTCATCGTTTTAAATTCTGTCATGGTAATAGCGAGCATAACCCTTTTCATGATCCGCTTGATGATGAGATGTGATTTTTACCTGCAAGCGTTTTTCATGGTTAAACGTGATATTTTTTCGTATTTATTTTACATTCCAGTTCCTTTCATTTATATTTATTAAGATATAATTATTATTATAAAACGAATCTGTTTTTAACCTTGTATAAGATTACATTAGATGAAAGAATATCCTAACAACAGGAGCTTAAGCTCCCAAGAGGCAATTTGTCGGCTCCGTCTAAACAGGAATGCTGTTACGCGCTGACGTTAAAACAAAATGCCTTAAATTAATTATACAATTCTGAATTCACTACTCACTAAAATGGAAAAATTTGTAGAAATGGAATGGAAACATAAAATCGTGCCCGACTTAATTTATTTTTTGTGATTAATGATTTTAGTAACACGAAAACAAACATTTTTAGCTTCGTCACGATGCTTGCATTGCGACGATAGTGAAAAGGTTTTTCAATTGTTATATTCTTGTCTGTACCTGGCACTAGATCATACATAAAATTATTTTTAGAATAAACCCTGTTCTTTAATTTCTAAGTTAGTAAAACTCTAAGCAGAGAGAAATAAGTATAAAAAATATTGACAACCTCTCCCTTTCCTTCCTGGCTAGACTCACCGGAACAAGAACACGGCTAATTCCTTGGCCTGCAAACCCATGTGCGCAACGAATATCTTCGGTGAAAGTTGGGTCGCAAGAACTTAATTATCTAGACCTCTGTCTATGACAGCATTAGGAATGGCGTGTAGATATATTTTCACTCTTGCACGACTTTGAATCGTCTTGAGTTTCATTGTATTCACATTAGTATGTGACGATAGAAGTTTATATTAATTAATACATAATAATGAATTTAGAGACTTTCCATTTAAGTTCCAATATGTCATAAGAAATGTAGACATCTTGTAATTTAACTTAACTTAAGGTGTTTATGGGTTGGATATTGGTGGACTGGTTATCTCGTTTGTTGTAATGCAATAAAAAAATATTCTATCTCAGTGAAGAGTGTTGTATAAATTAATAAAATTTTCAGTTCCCTATTTTCAAATAACGTAGCCCCACGAGTGCTAACAAACGAAGGGAATTTCGTAGAAGTAGGTAAATATTTATAACGTTCAGAATTAAGTGAGGGAAATGTTTCCGACCTTTTATGGCCAGACTTTCGCAACGAGTTTCTCTAAATTGAAAATGTTACAAAGATCTTTTGCTTATTTTTTTTTTGCTCATAACATAAAATCAATCTAAAATTAAATTAGGTTACGTCTAAAACATATACTAATATGAAATAAACTAAATATGTTACGAAATATCGCAACAGTCTGTAGTAATTATTGAGATGATAGTGGCTATAATAAATACAGCTTATATGTATATTACAAAGATAAATATACGTATAAATATCCATGGGTCGAGTATTAACATTCATATACATCACATAATAATGTTTATATCTAGCAGGATTTTTTTTTAACATTATAAGCTAGCGTTTAACTACAATCCCACCTGATGGTAAGTGGCGATGTAGTTTTTGTTGGTAGGCACACTAGCTTTGAAAGAGCCTATTCACTCTTCTCTTGAAGACACATTGTAATCGGACGGAAAGACTGATGCAGGCAAATTATTCCAGTCCTTTGCTGTACGCATTATGAACGACGAAGCAAAACGCTTCGTCCGAATGCAGGGTATATCGACAACAAAAGGATGGAGACCCGCCGTGCGTCTTGTTGTCCTATGATGGAAAGGGGAAGGGGGAATTAACTCATGTAATTCCTTCGCACACTCTCCAAAATGTAACCTGTAGAACACCGAGAGACTGGCCACGCGACGTCTGTGTTCGAGACTGGACAAATTGGTAGTAACCAAGTCAGGATCACCGATTAGCCGCTTGGCCCGTCCCTCCACAGAATCCAAGGCTGCCAGTTGATATTTAGGAGCTCCAGCCCATATGTGGCAGCAGTACTCTACAGCCGACCGGACCTGAGCTTTATATAGGGTCAGAAGCTGTCCCGGAGTAAAGTAACGCCGCACTTTTGCAAGAACTCTCAATCTCCTTGCAGCGGCTTTAGCCTTAGACTCAATGAACCGCCCAAAGTTAAGGTTTGACGTGATTTCGACTCCTAGTAACTGGAGGCGGTCGGTGTATTCCAGAGATATAATAAATAAAAAAAATAAATAAATAAATACATTCTGAAATTTAGGAGCTAAGGTGAACTGGCTCCTTTTGGCGGAGAACAGACACGCTTGCGTTTTGGTGGCATTGAATCTCACAAGATTGGTATTGCCCCAGTTGGAAACTGCCTGTAATGTAAGATTCATACGCTCTACCATGGCCTCCCGAGCAGACTGTACTTGATCCTGTCTGGACTGAACACGCGCCAGATATCTCTCCACAACTGTGCTGTCATCTGCATACCCAAAGAGACCGGGCTCGAGCAGGTCGTTTATGTGCAGCAGAAAGAGAGTTGCGGACAGAACAGACCCTTGAGGAACTCCGGCATTAATCGCCATAGCCTCCGATGAGCAGCCGTCAATAACGACTCGCAAAGACCGTTCCCGCAAAAAGTCTTCTATCCAGGCTATCAGTCCAGGGGATATACCATATGAAGGAAGCTTATTGATAAGGCTAGCATGCCAGACCCTGTCAAAAGCCTTCGAGACATAGAGCGAAACCGCGAGTGCTTCACCACTGGTCTCGAGGGCCTCACCCCATAGATGTGTGACATACACTAGAAGGTCCCCAGTCGACCGATTTCGGCGAAACCCGTACTGTCGATCGCTAAGGAGATCGTTATGTTCTAGGTACGCCAAGAGGTGCGAGTTCAATATACGCTCCATAATCTATTATATCCATAAGCAGGATTCGAGCTATTCCACAATCCTTCTAAGGCAGGGTCCCTACTTACTATGCTGAGCTAGTTATTCAGCTGAGAAGCTGAATAATTTTTACGTATGTTGTGAATTCAATATTAACAGATACCTTATGTTTTGAGCATACGGCGAAAGAATACACCAAACCCTTTCTTGGGCGTCGTAGGAGGCGACTAAGCGGAACGTTTTTAAAATGCCCTTTGTTACCAACAAATATACAGGCGGGATATCCTTCTCGTAATATACTACATCAAAATTCAGCGGATCGGTGACGGGCAGCACCAAATAAGGGGTGAGGTGTCTAGTATTGTGATCGTCAATCCGCTTGTCGAGCATGCTGATCATCTCCAGAATTTTTTTTAATGCAGTAGAAGTTTACAGGCCTGTATGGTGATGAAGATGATAAGATACCTGACGGAGGGCTTATAATCTCACTTCCTTGTGGCAATCCTCTTTCTTTTCTTCTTTCCTCTTATTATTTCTTCTTTCCGAAAGCACATGAATGAAACTAAGGAAAAGGCGCGAAAATGGAAATAAACCAAACCTGCAGAGATAGTATTTAATATACGAGGTGACTGTCTTTCAGTGCGTTTTTACTGTCTGTCGATCGTCAACCCATTGTTGTTATAAATATTATTGATATTAAGAAGATATTAAAAGTCTCGATAGCGGAGTGGTTGGGTTCGGAATTCGAGTCAAGAGACCCGAGTTTGATCCCCAGATAGCCGGCTCGTACCAATGGGTATTCCCAAAAATTTATATAATAATCATTTCTTCACATAAAGACGGAGACGGGCTCAGCACCAGTCACGTTGTCCCGAAAAATGTCTTCGGTGGAAAACTGTAAAGATGTTATTTACTACAAAGTGGGCTCTACTGTGTTATATAATATTAAGTGCATAGCATGGCAGAGTTTCCTGGCACAGGCGTCAAGCTTTAAAGAAGATTACAACATTAATGTAATGATAGGAAAAAAAATTCATGTTGGAAAAATAAAAGTATTTTTTGTACACTATTTGATATTCTCAATAACTTTCAATTATGCAGCGAATGGAAATGTTTTAAAAAAACGAACTTGAAAGTGTGCTCGTTGGAAACTGAATAATATTATGCAAATATAAATTGTAAAAGGTGCTTTACATGAATTATTAATGATTTCTTTTAAGTATTTCCCCATTGAATTTTACATTTATAGACGTTATTGAGCCTGTCATTGTCAGGTGAAGAAAATTTGTTAACATTTTTAATTCGGCCTAACCTAAAATAGTTAATGATACTTTTAATTAATAAATACATACATACTTTTGGACAAAACACGTATGTTATGTTGCTCTGTTCCCAAGTAAGTAGCGAAAGCAGAATTTCCGTTATAGAATCGGAAACAACGAAGGTACAAACACCCAGACTTAATAAAATTTAGAAAAAGTGCTTGTGGTCCGGGATTCGACCCGGGACTTCAGAACAGACTACAACATGACAACCGGCGTGTAAACCACTCATACATGAAAGTCATCAAAGAAATCAACTTCTTTTAATACGTTATATCAAAGACAGAATATTATATCAAAGATAGATGGAATTTTTGTCTATGCGGTAAGGTACGATGGTAGTACTTATCTTTGCATATTAACTAAAGAAAATATATAGCAGTGGTGGATTTTTAAGTATCGTTATCATGACTAAATTTGTGGGTTTCCTTCTTTAGAATTTGAATTCAAAAATTGTCACGTTTTACGCAAAAAAAATAATAATTAGGCGAACGAAAGAACTGTGTATAGTAAGTATAATTTTATTAAAAATTATTCAGTATTAGCTTTATAAATATAAATTAAAATATTAAAATAGAATGACTACAAAAGAATTATTGCCACTACTCTCGGTCCTGGTATGATTAAGTAATATTCACTATCCTTCTTTAGTTTACGGCTAAACTTTTGGGTAAGTTCTAAATCTCTTTATAACTCCGAATTGCGATGTGCTACTAAGGCGCTTTGAAGGTTCTATTTACATAATAAATCCGACCTCCACAAAACACTTTTGAAAAATTTAGTACCTTTGATGGAAACGTGAATACCTTATGGGAACTGGTTTTCACTTATACGTGAAACTAACCTTAAAAAATGTAGGGCTTTGACAAAATTGCATTACTATTTACTATATAACTTTTTAAGCACTTATCATTTTTCTAAGAGTAATTTTTAATGAGTCGATTAAAGCTGTAAAAAACTTTAGAAAGACAAAAGATCTTTTCTTTCTTTACAGTTTAAGCAAAAGGGTTATAGTCAAAAGTTATAAGTTAAAGGGATATAGAACAAAAATATGTGATAGAGTTTATTTTTATCAGATTACACAGTCAAAGAAGCCTCTCTTAAGTCAATGATACCGTTTTCCTCAACGCCTTATCATTTTCTCAATTATCTGGAGCTCGTTTAGTTTTCCTTTGATTAATTGCTATGACAAACCATTTTTATATCTTCAGAAACTTTGGAATAAAGCAAATTTTCTTATTTATGTGTTTGATGACACACGTTTATACGACACTTCATCGGAAGAAGCACATACGTATATGTATATACTCTGCTGCCCGTGAGAGACCTCTGTAGCCACCCGCAAACTGTAAATAAATAACTTCATACCCATTTTTTTTTCAAAGATATCTCGGTTTATTCTTTACATATTGCACTATACTCTAGTGTTTTAGATATTCCAGATAAAAGTAGAGTTTCAGCTATGGCTGGAATATCTATCGAGTATCTTTATTATTATTCTTGCCACGTTCACTTACGTAAAACGAACGGCTTAAGGAACGGTCACGGAGAGAGAATAGGGAAAACACTTTAATATCACACCTGTGTTATTTTTACTGCAAATTATTTCTGTTAAATTCTGTTACACTAAATGACCCTCAGCCTAATTTTCTTTGAGAGGGTTTAGGGCAAGCTGGGCAAGTGTAGGATGTATCGTACAATGTCTGATTTGATGGATTAACACGTAATTTTTTTAACAAGCTATTTCTAATCTTGGGTTAGGCATAAGTCTAAATAATAAAGTCAGTAACTTCTTTTCGAGCCAATTTGCAGCAAAGCTTATTTTGGATAAACTTTTGATAAAGATTATTATTATATGCAATCTAAATAGTCACAAATAACCTGAGAAAATGAGAATGATTTCTGTATTTTTTTTATTTTAACTAAGTAAAAAGTACTTAGTTTAGTTTAAATAAGCATTTCGCAAATACGTAGATAAGGGCAGATTTGCCTGGGACTTTATTAAGTAATTTTAAGGTAAAATCGTATCCATGTATATTACATGTCGTCACGCAATCTATTTTTGTAACTGCTGAGTAGGTGTCATCACTTTGACATTTACCCATAACAATGGATCCTTGTGACATATTTACAATTATTTAGCATTTTACAAATATTTTACTTGGAAGTGATTAAAAACTTTTTTTTTAATAATTAAGCGCCAATAGCCTAATGACTTAGGGTGCAGACTGCGAAACATCACGACGCAGGTTCGGGCTCCGTAAGTGATTACCGCCGACCATGAACATCCGCAATACCAGAGGCATAGCAGATGCGTCGCCGTCCTTTGAGAAAGGTATAGGCTCTTTTCTTGAAAGTCCCTGAAGGTTCCTGAAGGTTCTTGAAGTCGCATCGGTCCGGAAAAACCGCTGACGGCAGCACATTCCATTCCAAAGTGCAAGTGCGTGGCAGAAAATTCCGCGAAAAACGCACTGTGGTGGAATGCCAAGCATCAAGATGGTGTTGATGGAATTTTTGACTATGCCGTAAGGGATTAAACAATTCATCGGAGCACTCCCCGTAGTAAATCTTGTAAAAATGCAAAGAGATGCAACGTATCTTCGTAATGCCAGGGGATCTAGCCTATTAGATAGAACATGGTCGTCGACGATTCGGATGGATGGATACGGTCAAATGGAAGGAGCTGACACTGGGATGCCCCCGCCCAGAGATGCGAACAGTACTGCAAGTGCGGCTGAACCTGCGCCTTATAAAGTGCTGTCGTGCTCTACTGAGCACGCCAAGCTTTTTACAGGCCAATTTGGCCTTCCTTTCCAAGTGACCGCGAAACTGTACGTTGGTCGATATGTCGACGCCAAGGATTCTAATACTGGCTGAGGCAACTAGGGGTGTGCTCTCAAAATGAGGTGACACGACGAAGGGTTTCTTTTTAGCGGTAAAGGCGCAAACTTGTGTTTTTTTTAGGGTTGAACTGGACTAAATTTAATAATGTTTAATTTAATACTAATAATGTTGTTTGGCATTGCTAGTATTCTTTAAAAAATATAATGGTTTCTGCGTTTCGTATATAAATCAAAATTAAATACTCTCCTAAAGAATATCGTGTGACCCTCCGTCATAACTTTTATTACATATATGTTTTTCTTTACATATATGTATTTCTTCGAATCTACTGGACTTAAAAAAGTTGGTGACATCCCAAGGGAGTAGTTAGTTGTGACCTTTGTTCTCAGCGAAGGATTAAGGATTCAAAATCCGTTAGGGACAATCTTTTGTATCATGAATATGAATATTTGTACTGAAATCTTAGATGTTTATTGGTTTATTAAATATTTTTGCTATATTGTATTATAGTGGTAGCTTGAGCACTAAGATAACGAAAGTTTCTCTACCTGTCACGTTGTCCCAAATAAACTGCGGTGAAATTTGGGTCGAAAGTGTAAATTGTTTGAAGTTGTTCTCTAGAGACACGGTAACATGTGTGCATTACATCCATTACTGTAGAAATATCAGAGCAAAAATCACTATTTTAGTTGGATTAGTATTGGATTTGAGATATCTAAATCACTTTAGGCACGGACAACTGAAACAGCTTTAGGTACAGTAATTTTATAATTTCACTCATGTGGAAATAACGAGTAAATAACCGGAATGTGGATTGCATTTCAAAGCCTGATATCAGGCGTTCTTTGAATTGCATGAAACAATTTGAAGGATTACAGGCTGTATCGTTAATATAATTTTTAATACAGTTATTATGTTCACTCGAAAATAAGCTAAATTGCACATAAAATATTAACATTATAATAATATATTAAAATATATATATGTTACTAAATAATTATAAAAATTGTAAAAAAACTATTTCATGATTCTGCCACTACTAAGCCATATGAGTGCCTCAGATTTAGTCTTAAAGGCGACAGATACATTGGTAATAAGATTACCAATATACATTAAGATTACTTATATATCTGTCGCCTGCAAGTTTCATACATGTTAGATGTAAATTAGTTACGATAGCCGAGGGGTTGGGTGATCGGAATTCGAGTCAAGAGGCCCGAGTTCCATCCCTAATGTCGTTCGTACCAATCGATTTTTTCAAAACGATGTATGTATGTACGATTTATATCGTTGGCTTGGATATAAAGACGACGGCTCACCATCGGTCACGTTGTCCTAAAAATGTGTTCGGTAGATGGTGGGTCGAAAGAACTTAATAGTCTAGATCCTTGTATAGCGTAAAGATATTTTTTATAGATTTAAATTACTTTTAAAGCATGTAAAAAGCAATTAAAGACATATGTTACCTAATCCGAAGAGAAGATGAGCATCACTTTCCCTACCAAAGATGTGTGTTTTAGTTCTAAACAATCACCAACACCATTACAAATGCCTTCAAAACTATGCTTTCGGGATCGAATCCGATAAGAAGCGAACATTTGCCTGATAATTATGTACTTTTATACTAAAGTTATGCATGTTTATATGTTTATATAAATATTTATCCATGTGATCAATGTAAGAATATATCTATGTAAAGACGGTGCTGACTTTGGTGTAGAACTTTGATGTGTCCCAAATAAGCTCCCATGAAAAGTAAGTCGAAAAAAATGACTACATTACATAGACTTCTGCTTATCCTAGTATTGTAAAATGCATTGGAAATTATTAATCATCTACGAATATCTATTGCCATTTCGGAAAACCCAAAATTTCCCGTGTAAATGTATTATATGTAAATTAAAATATAATAATTTTGTTAAAATGGCACAAACTTCAAGGTTCCCGAGAAGCAGCCTCGTCCATGCAAGAGCACCATAGTACGATCCTTACATGATCGAGGGACAGCATACAAAACTTTGAAGGGGAGGCGTATCCATACAGGTGCCACATTGAGACAACTAAACAATTTTGTCCTTTCGACCCACATTTCGAGTCTCAACGTCAGAGCCAACAACACAGTACATAGAAAAACTCAGTGATACGACTTTTCCTCTTGGGGATCGAAATTGAGCCTCTTTACTCGAATTCTAATCACACCAACACGGGGCTGTTTCAGCTACTAAATATTAATATGGCATAAATATTAAAACTCGTAAATACAAACTTGTGCAAAATAAAATTTCAACATCATTACGATTATTCTATATGTTTGTAAATACCTGTTTGAAATGTACATATTACTTTTAATTAATTAAATATCATAGAATATTATTATTTTTCTATTAATTGTATTTAATTTAATTAATATCTATTGTTAATATCTTCATGCGAAGGTAACAATTGCAATATTTATATCTTTTTCTGTCATGATAAAAATTCATAATTTCAAAAATAATTAATAAACAATAAAAAACGTAGGTTGTTAATTCAAAAAATAAAATAAAATGCCGTATATAGTCATCTTTTAAATTGAGAAAATGTTGACATAAATAACGGATCACTCTGACGGCTGTCAGAGTGATTGGAATTTTAACGCGTGTTTAAGATTTGTATTTGTGTTTGTTGGTAGAAAGAAAAAAGGATATAACAATCATTGTCAATAAATATTGCATGGAGTAAAAATCAAATCACACATCCTCTTGCCTAGCGTGGCGATTATGGAAAGCTTTGGAGAGAGGCCTTAGTTCTGCAGTAGACTGTTATGGCTCGTAATGTATGTATTTTGCCCGTCATTTCTTGGACTTTAGTATTTGTATAGATATTTTGAATAGAGAGACGTGAAAGCTGGTTTAGCATTTATCTTAAAATATCTGGATATCAGAGTAGTCCTCACTCTTCCTATATGTGGTAATATATATATATATATATATATATATATATATATATATATACATATATATATATATATATATATATATATATATATATATATATATATATATATATATATATATATATAAATTTACAAGATATATATAAGATCAAAACTAATGTTAACATGAAAAATAACGTGCCGTATCATAATCAAAACCCTTAAGTAAAAATCAAGAGTATCTTAAGAAATTTAAGGTCCTTCAGTAACCATCTTTTTTTGACGTGCAACACAGCAGAAATATTGAGTGGTGGTTGAGTTTAAATATCAAACGAGATGATGTCAAGAATTTATTTACCTGTGCTGAATCGTTTCATGTATTGTAATTTATCTCTCCAATGGTGGTTGATTTCAAAAAGATTGCGGTAACAAAAACTTTGCTTATTTCTCTTTACTAATTAATTTAAATTGTAACCAGGTTTAAATGTTAATATATTTATTATTTATTGTATATAGTAGATTTAATTAATACGATAATTTAATGATATTTATAGAATAGAAAGCCTCCTTATATATTATCTCTTGTTAAGCCTTACAGTTACCGCTATGAGGGTTTGCCTTCAGATATTAAAATCGGCATTATATGTGTTTATATATTTAAAAAAATATTTAAAGTCACGATAGCCGAGTGGATGGGTAGTCGGAATTTTAAGTCGAGAGACCCGTGTTCGACCCCCAAGTGGCAGGCTCGTACCAATGGGTTTTTTCAAAACCTATGTACGATTCATATAGTTGGCTTGGACATAAAGACTGTCACGTTGTCCCGAAAATATCTTCGGTGGAAGGACAAAAGGAGTTAATTGTGTAGACTAGACCTCTGTCTGCCCCTGTATTGGGAATTGCGTGAAGATGTATGTGTATATATATATATATATATATATATATATATTTTCGGGACAACGTGACAGGTGGTGAGCCCGCCGCCGCCTTTATGTCCAAGCCAACGATGAAATTCGTAAGTTTTTGAAAAAGTCATTGGTACTGCCACCTAGGGATCGAACTCGGGTCTCAATTTTGAACACTGAAATAGCAATGGGCCCGCAATATCTCTCGTGGAACTGACAACTGTTGGGGAGGAAAGGTTCACGAGTGGCAACCTCGCACAGGCAAACGCAGTGTAGGATGACTCTTCACAAGACGATGAATAATTATGAGGATGCATGCAGTTGGCACATGAGCGCGCCACGTGTCAATCTTTAGGGGATGCTTATTTTCAGTAGTAGAAATTTAATAGGCTGTTATGATGACAATGATGAAGACAGAATGAAAATGTCAACAGGCTCTTTACAGGTTGTCCCAAATTATGCTACAGTAAAATTTGGGTCTAAAGGACATTTGTCTACCTCCGTATTGGAAAATGTGTAACGATGTAAAAGTAACTTATTTAAAACACACACAAAAATGACGTAGAAATTAAGTGTAATGAACAGTTATATTTCATCATTATGTAACTTAATTAAAGTCGACATTATGTTAAAAGCTCCATATTTGTAAAACTCTTCCTGTTGCGTGTATAGTTTATAAGGCTACTCTTATCGCCCAAACATAAACAAAAGTTAAGTGGAGTCATTAGTTCATATTTGCCTAACTTAAATTAACTTTCTGCATAATCCTCGAGTCTGATTATTACTGCGGCCTCGCAATTATCATAAGTATGAACTTTATTTTAGGCTCGGTATAAAATACAGTTGCAAGCATGCTGGTAAGGGAAAGTTTCGATCCCCTAATTTTTCTCCCTGTGACTATTTGAAGAAATCCCTTTATAAAATTAATTTTTCAGAAGAAGAAGTAATTTTATAAAGGTAAATAATAAGTAGAAACTTGTAACATTTTATGTTAAAGACTTAACGGTGTAGTTAATTACCATTGGGTTCTGTTATCGTTAATTCGTTGTCATATTTTGTTTTTTTGAATTTACAATTATTAACAAAATATATGACATCCGTGGACGAGTGGCCCACACAACCGTGGTTTAATGGTGTCGAGAGCTCTGAGATTCGATCCCGGACGGGTCAATGCAGAAAACCATTTTTCTACATTATCTCGGGTCTGGTTTTTTTGAGTCCATATCACAAGTGCTTAAGCTAACTTTGGGATCAGAAATTTGGCTATTATTTATTATTATATTTCTTATACTTAGATTTTAATGAAAACCAATATGTATAGTTAAAAAGTTAATAACGATTTGAAAAAAAATTATTACAGGAAGGCTTACAGTTGAGCAACGGCTTTTAATTACGTTTAACAAAGGTACTATAGAACACAAATCCCACGGCAGAAAATAAAGTTTCAACCAGGCTTAACGTTAACACGACCATCAAGGGATTACAAAGTTTTGACGATACCTTTACCTTCGAATATTTTTAAAGTTACAACATTTTAATAAATTAACACAAAAAAAATCTGTGTAGACCATTGATTTTGTAGAAATTAGAACACTGTTTATAGGATTATTCATATGACGACCTCAATGGACAAGTGGTGTACACACCGATTTTCACGGTGTAGCCAGCTCACAGATCCCGGGTTTGATTCCCGGTTAATAGGGGAAAGGCCTTGAAAGTGGCCATAAGTACCTAAAGTTGTCGGGGTCACCATTACCAAGAAACCAAACAAATTGTAATGGACCGATGACTGGGAGCAGCGTTAAAATTGCACCGCAGGTATCAAGTATTGTGAAAACTCTTAATATTAGAAGTTGCTCATGTCAATAATTATGAAAAAATTAATTATTTTTATTTTATTACGCGTTGCTAGTATTATTTTCAGTCGGTCACAGATTACTTTTTGATGTGAAACATCTATAGGCTCACTTGTAAACCGAATTGTTGGCGTGGCGATGCTTGCCGTGGCGACGGGTCGCCACACTATACTTAGGTATACTAATTTACACCCTATTACCTGAGGGTTAAGGTTTATAATTAAACACTGAAATCCCTTTTTTTAATTAGTGTACCATTGTTCGTTGGATTAATCATTTTAAGATTTAGCAATTTTTGAAAAAATCAAAATACTCAGGAGCGCTCTTGTACTCTTGTTAGAATATCATAAAATATTATTAAGATTGACAGCTATTTTAAAAAATGCTCCGAACTCTGAACGATACGTTAGTTTCTTATTACTTATACATTGAACAATTTCATTAGGCTATATTTAATTCCTGTAATAATATTATCTTTTATGCATATTACTTGTACACACACGATGTTTCACATCTGCCAGGCGTCCTATGACGGCTCACATTTTTTTTTCTTATGGTCGTATCTATTAGCATCAGTATAAAATGATGTCATTCACAATAGCCACAGAGACCTTATAGGTAATCATCTCGATAAATACTAGGCAAAACTTTGCCGACCAACGGCGGTGAAGTAATCTAAAATTGCGAGATGTGTAATTTAACGCCAATCCAGTTGGTAGTGCAGTAGGTAGTTATGCGAGGACCTAGCTTTGCTAGTTATTAAAACATAAATAAATAAATAAATAAATATCTTCACGCAATTCCCAATACAGGGGTAGACAGAGTTCTAGTCTAGACAATAACATTTACGGGACAACGTGACAGGTGGTGATTCGTACATAAGTTTTTGAAAACTTCATTTTTACGAGCCTTAACTCGGGATCGAACTCAGTTCTCTTGATTTGATATTCCGACCACGCAAACCCTCGGCTATCGTGACTTTTTATAAGACTTTTTATACAAACATAATAAGAATAAACCAACCTATTAAAAGTCCACTCAGAAAACTAAGCGTCCTTAAAATTTGTCACAAAGAATGGTTCCTGCCATGTGCAGCCGTCAAATTCCCGCAACATTTTACAGGTTTGCTCCTTTTTGTGGGGGTTGTGCTACACTGCAATTGCCTAAACAAGATTGGCACTAGAGAATTTTTTTCCCCAACGATTATCAGTTCGTCGTGCGATGTTGCTGGCCCATTGTCACTTTAACGCGCAAATGTAATCTACATTAATTCAAATTAATAACTGCGGTACGTCAATTAAGGCTTTTGTTAATGTATTACGTGATTGATGAGAACTAGATCTATATAATCAATATATAAGTCAAATTTTGGACACTGAAATCAAATAATTCAATTAATGTAGGCCACCTATCAGAGGTCCGACATGGTGAGGTGACATTTCTACCATTTTCCAAAAAAAATGGTGTCAGCAGTGGGTAATAAATGTTACGTTAATTGAACGAGTGGTTGGGTGGTCGGAATTTCGAGTCAAGAGACCCGAGTTCCATTCCCAGGTGGCAGACTCGTACCAATGGGTTTTACAAAAACTTATGTACGAACTATATCGTTGGATTGAACATAAAGACGGCGACGGGCCCACCACCGGTCACGTTGTCTCGAAAATATCTTCTGTGGAAGGTGGATCGAAGGGACTTAATTGTCTAGACTAGACCCCTGACTACCCCTGTATTGAGAATTGCGTAAAGATATTTAATTTTTAATTTAATATACCATAAATATGTACTAAAATAACCTATTTATAATTTAAAATTTAACGCATTTTTTTTTGTCCTTGAGGGTCTGTGTTAAAACGTTGATAACATCCCAAAAATATCAAAATTGTATTTAAATACATTACGATACAATGCGATACATACTTAATATGGATGAGTTCATTGCGGTTCAGCGACTCATCTAAATAATCGGTGACCGTTCTCTGATGATACATGAAGCGACAGTTATTCGTCAGTAAACGATACGTTAACCGTCTCGTTCGCACAATGATACACGGATCTGAACGGAGATGGCCCATCAAATGATAATGGATGAACAACCGAAGGGGCCGGGGCAGTCGGGCGACGATATGCGCAGAAGCTATTCGTGACTATATTGAATTAAATAAGTACGAAGTACCTAATAAACTTAAGAAAATTGTCTTAACAGCGCAATCGCAAATATATTCTATGAAAACATTTCATTACTGTCTGGAAGATATTATTTGTTAAGTGCAGTTCCTAGTTTAAATGTTCTTATTCATCCGACTTTAATGTGTTTGTGATGTGTTTTGTGTGATGTATTCTAATATTGAACTACCTACGCGTTAACAATAAAATTCATCATCATAATTAGAAAAGGTACAAATTACAAGTAATTATTTTTGTCTGATCGTTTTCAGAGCAAACTTAGAGATACAAAGGTAGATAATAGAATATTACTCTTTAGATACCAATTTTACTTACTTACTTACTTATCTTTACGCATAATCCCTGGCGGGATAGCCAGAGAGAGCAGATCGCCAAGTGTCACGATCCTTACATACCTCTTTCGCTTCTTACAGATTCATCATCTTCTTCATGCATGCACATCTAGGTGTCCGAGTACTCTTGATCTTCTGTATTGTACAGCAAAAGAAAATTTGGCACCTATAATAGTAATAATATATCGTATATATACAATACAATAGTCTATCTCCACGCAATTCCAATACAGGGGTAAACAGAGGTTGAGTCTAGACAATTAAGTCCCTTCGACCCACCTTCCACCGAAGATACTTTAGGGAAAACGTGACCGGTGGTGAGCCCTTCGCCGTCTTTATGTCCAAGCCAACTATATAATAGTCTATCTCTATAAGTATAATTTATCATATAATTTAAGGGACAGCAAGTCCACTTTAAAACAAAGCGTGGTCTCATGTAACAATCATTTTTTATACTTGCTTGGGTAAATCGGTGATCACAACACCTTATATCTAAGATGCCGCTACTCGTAATCAATCTAATAGTTTTTATTATAGATGTGGGAGGCGTGCAAGTATTTGGTTAACTGAATCTGATTGGTTGATTTGAGCAGTAGGTGCGTCGCCAGTATTAAATAAAAAGAAAGGAGAAGGCTCTCTTCTTGACGATCCCTGAGTCATAATCTTAATAACGTTGACCATAGCTTCTCAAGATTGTTGTGGGTGACAAAATATCTTAAACACACACAGTAGTGGATCCGATCCAGACATCAAGTGTGAAATGTTGGAATTGAACATCCCATCCCAATATGCGATTGTGACATTTTTCAGCTGAAATAATTTCGTACAGTTCCATACATAGATTCATAGATAGGGACAACATCATATACATGGTTCTGATTCCAAAGTAAGCAGCTCAAGCACTTGTATTTTGGAATCGCAAACAGCGAAGGTACCACAAACATAATGCCGAATAAGAGTTTTCTATAAGGACCCGACTGGCAATCGAACCGGGTATCTCAGAGCTGGCTACACCATGAAAATCTGCGTGTGCACCAACAGTCCACGGAGGTCGTCAAACGCGATAAATAAATGCGATAGAAATTGCAGAAAGACACGCATAGTTTTTGGTACCTTCTTGGGCGCTTCTTATTACATCCATGAATAAAATGGACCGATAAATTTTTACATCCATACCACATAATAAAATGCTGTTCACATTAAGTGTAACCAAGAGTTATATTTAGTGAGGTTACTAGCTTAGAATAATAAAGAAAATTAGAGTTAAAAAAAATTCACGATAGCCGAGTTGTTGGGTGGTCGGAATTTCGAGTCGAGAGACCCGAGTTCGATCCCCAGGTGGCAGTACCAATGAGTTTTTCAAAAACTTATGTACGAATTTCATCGTTGGCTTGGACATAAAGACGGCGATGGGCTCACCACCTGTCACGTTGTGCCGAAAATATCTTCGGTGGAAGGTGGGTCGAAGGGACATAATTGTCTAGACTTGACCTCTGTCTACCCCTGTATTGGGTATTGCGTAAAGATATATTTTTTTTATTTAGAGTTCAGGCCAGGCTTTAGTGATTATTAACTCGCTTGTCGCGCCAGTTCTTTGATAGTTGAAATGTGGTACTCTATCATCTAGTATGAGGTATGGGTTGACTAGGTTATAGCTCAACAGAATATCATTATGGAATAATTTTTTACTCTATACAAACAAATACAATTGAAAAGTCTGTTTGTTTTTACAAATAAATAGCTTTTCATAAAATGCATATGAAAATATACATATAAAAATAACGGTACTTACATATAAAAAATTTCATTTCTCTCTTAAATCTCGCCACTTGTTACTGCTCTGCAGCTACGAAAGTCGCCTTCCATCCTTCTCAACTAATTTAAGAAGGCAAAGCGCAAATATGAAAGAGCTTATTTCAATATAATTAGACCAAACTAAACCGCGTATCTGTATTATAGAATACGTATCAAAAGAATTAAAGAAATCAAAACATTAGAAATATATAATAAAATGGCTCCGATGATCCTTGCAAAGATGAAAGGTAGGAAGAAATCCTTGATAAATCTATGGGATATTTCTTTAATTTAAAAGAAGAATTAAGCAAATTGCTTTGACAGAACGGGCGGATGGATTCATAATAGTTTATATAAATTATTTTAATATATAAATAATTTATCAGCAAAGTATAAATGTAAAATTAAGTTTGTTATTTAAGTTAACGTTATAGAATTAAACAAAATTCAAGTGAGGTCGGTCCCGTTTAAACTAGATTAAATTATGTAGCCGTATTGTTCCCATGACCGCGTTTGTACCATTTACTCGTAAAGTAATCACGCTTAAGGGTAAGGTATCTTAGTATTTTAAATAATCAATACGTTTCTTGTAGTAGAACGTGCTTTTTAGGCGTAATAAAACGAGGAGTTTTTTTTTAATTTTGGTTGATTTCACATGGAGGATTTGACTGCCGACTGCAGGACAAGGTACTTTAGATTTATTGCTACAGTAGACCGGTAACAGGTCTGCTTGAAATGGATTTTTATTATTCCAGGTATCAATCGGCAATTTATTGTGACCATCTTTTTCTATTTCCTTTTGATTCCGTTCTTACATAAATAGGTATAAATTATTATTTATTTAAAAAAATAATAAAATGTAATGAATTATTCTATTATTGTTTTTAAAATAAAATAAATATGTGTGCATATCAACAATACATTGTTGAAATTAAATATTCCATGTAATATTTGTAAACTGTATTTATTTCTAGTAAATATATGATTAGTATATTGATGTATTTCAAACCATATTTGTTCCGTGCGAAAACGAAACCTTAAACTAAACACAACCAATACTAAAATCAAACGTTTAACCAATTACTAACTATTGTCTTACCATAGGAGTATTCTCTTTAGTGGTAAATTGTTTCTATTGCTAAAAATAAATTTCCTGTAGAAAAACCGCAAAATTTAATCAAATTCCTTTTAAAACCTGTAAGTAATTTCCACTTAAATAAGCTCCTAGGCTCTTTCATTCAATAGGTTTCCGAGCCCTTGATTCACGCAAATAATCGAATCAAGTTATTTTAAATTTCCCTGAGGAAAGGAAAATACTCTCCGCTTTTGATTTGTTTTCTAAACCAATAACGTCTACAGATTAAGTAAGTTAATTTTCTCTACAAAAAATATTCGTCGTATTTCTCTTATGAATTAATTAATAAATTTAATTGGTTGCCATTTTATTTACCGTCATATTGACGACCTCCGTGGAAAATTGGCGTACACATCGATTTTCGTTGTGTTGCCGGCTCCTGGATTCAATTTCTGGACGGGACAAAACCACTTTCTCTATATTGTATCATGTCTAATTGTTTGTGGTATGGAATTCAACACAACGAAAACATTATATAACATAAATGTTAGTTACTTTGAGATCAGAGCAATGTATGTGATCGTCCGTATTTATATGGATGATGTTTCCGCCCTTAATAGTATTGCAAATTTGTAAACAAAATTGAAACCGATGGCCGCGTAGTTACGGAAAATGTCTACACAGGTATATCGTAAAAGGCGATTAAGGGGAAAAGCCTTCGAAATAATGCTTATTATTGTAACAATAGGATTTGGAGTGGAAACCACTATTCATATATATCGTATATCTGACACAGAGTTTGAGGGGGTATTTCTTCTCGGAAGGCTATTAGTTATTAGACTATACATATACCTCCACCCTTTCTGATTCTAAATGTGATAATAAATCTATCGCAGTATATTATTTCTCGTAGGAGGATATTCTGTCTAAAATATTAATGATAATTTTATTTCACAGGGCTGTTCATAAATGGCTACGAACATGACCTAGAGTGCTACGCCAACAGCATATCCGCTACTTCCACATCGTACTCCACATCGCAAAACCAACAAGTGCAAACATTGTAAGTGTCAAATTGTAAAAAAAATATAGTCTAGTATGTATGTCTAGTCTAAATATTAAATTTTTACTATATTTTTACTTTTTATTACGAAGTGATGATAAAAAATAAACTAAAACATTTAAAAATGTTTCTATTTTAACTATAATAAAATATATTTTCAAGTTTGATCCATGTTTGTAAATTTTGGTTTAATAATAATTAAAAAAAATATCTTCACGCTATTCCCAATACAGGGGTAGACAGAGGTCAAGTCTAGACAATTAAGTCCCTTTGACCCACCTTCCACCGAAGATATTTTCGGGACAACGTGACAGGTGGTGAGCCCGTCGCCGCCTTTACGTCCAAGCCAACGATGAAATTTGTACATAAGTTTTTAAAAACTCATTGGTATTTGCACCTGGGGATCGAACTCGGGTCTCTCGACTCGAAATTCCGACCACCCAACAACTCGGCTATCGTGACTTTTTAATGTCACATCAATGTCATTGCTTGCAAACTAAAGATGCTAAGCAGCGACATTCTTAACGTAAAGCGAAACACGGGGAGAAAGGACCGGCCCGGTTCAATCACTGTCGAAATGAAAGAAGAAAACATAAGGGATATGTGGATATCGGAAGCTAAAAATAAAAGGCTAAAGGTGAAAGACATAATTACTAATGTTTCAAGAACATCTGAGTACATACCAGTGTTCATTCGGGAAGCACTTACGTCTCACAACAAAATGCTTCTCTGGAATGCAAAAATGAACTTAAGAATACGTTTAAGTTTGTGTGGTGTAAAAGAGGTGTAGTGTTGGCCCGAAAGGAGGAGAAAGACAAAGAAGTTATCAGAATTAGATCAATAGAAGACATAAAAGACCTACTGGCACGATAAGGTTATAATCGTTTATTTACTTGTATTTTTTTTTTTACTTTTGAAACTTTATTTCTTTTCTCTAATAATTATGTCATTGTATACAGACTCCATAACCGAATTGATTAATTGCGAGGATATAAACTGTTTTTTAAAATATGTACCAAAAAAAAGGTCAATCTACTTTGCATGCAAATTAACATAATATCTACCGTTAAAAATTTTTCTACCCTAGAACATTATATATTATCTTGTAAAAAAATTATTGATGTAATTATTTTGACGGAAGCTAATCTAACAGATACATTATGTAGTATGTTTATGATAAATGGCTACACAATGCATGTTTATGATAAATGGCTACACAATGCGCAAATCGCATAAAGGGGGAGGTATTATTATGTATGTACACAACAAACACAAAACTACATTAATTAAAACCAACACGATTAATTTTGAAAGCCTAATGATTACGATTAAAACACAATCCAGTTATTGTGCAACACTGTGTGCAGTGTATCGTCCACCTAATAGCCCTAGATATCTATTTGTAAAAGAGTTAAAACGTATCATCAAAACAGTTGATAAAGACACAGATATATTCATTTTAGGAGACACTAACATAGACACCAAATTAGATAATCCTGTAAAACATCAATATACAAGTATGCTGTCAAGCTATGGTCTTGAGTGCGGGATCACGGACTTTACACGTATTGAAATAAAAGGTTCAAAATTAACAAAGTCTTGTATCGATCATATTTTTATACGATTCCGCACTCAAAAACTGTTTACAGCGGCCTTAGGTATTGTACTGGCTGATCACCGTGCGGTGGTACTCGCTTGCGTTAGTCAAACAACACAGATACAGGATGATAATTTGCAATTTAAAACTGTATATGAAAATAACAAACTGCAATTATTGTTGAACAATATCGACTGGCAGCCTATTAAAAATCTGTACTGTCCTATTAAAATTTATTAAAAATGCCATACAAAATTGTTATAACCAATCTCAAATAAAAATAAAAATTAAGAGTGTATCAAATAGGGATAAAAATAAATGGATAAATAATAAAATTATAAAATCTTGCCTCTATAAAGATAAATTATTTAATGATTGGAAAAATGATAGCAACAATAAAATAAAACGATTAAAATACAATAAAGCTAGGAATCACGCTAATAAGCTAATAGAAAAATCAAAAAATTTGTTTTTGATAACCAACAAATAAAAATAAATCTAATCTTCAAAACTTATGGAATATTTTAAACAATATGACAGGAAGGGTTAAGAAATCAATTGACGATATTATTCTGAACAACTTTGAGAACAGTAGAACAAACTTAGTACAGTCGCTAATAATTTTGCAGATGAATTTAAAAACAGTGTTCATAATATATTGACTAACTGCAGAACTCCGTTACTTCAAAAATTTTCATACCGTAGGCCGGTAAATTTAACATTTAGATTTCAGAAAGTAAGCTCAGATACAAAAAATAAAATAATAAAATCGCTAGATGACAACAAGTCTCCCGGAAGAGATAATATTCGTGCACGTGACCTAAAAAACATTAGACATAAAATTGCACCAGCTATAGCCAAATTAACAAATACCAGTATAACAACTGGAATATATCCTGATGATTTGAAAACTGGAATAGTAAGACCAATTTTCAAAAAAGGAAACCTTAAGGAGTATGGAAATTATCGTCCCATAACCATATTACCCACCTTAGACAAAATAATTGAAAAATGTCTGTCAAATCAATTTCTAAAATTCTATGATTCTAATAACATTCTAAATGATAAGCAATACGGATTTCAACCACACAAAAGCACCACTAAGCTTCTGAGCAACTTCACTAATTCGATGAACAAACATTTGCATAGTAAAAAACACATCCTAGTAGTCTTTATTGACTTTAGCAAAGCGTTTGATACACTTCAACACGAGACATTGATTGAATCACTGGACGAATCGGGAATTAGAGGACCTGTCCAGAAATGGTGTAAAAATTATCTGGAAAATAGACGTTTTAAAGTAAAGATCGCTGAAAATTGGAGTTATGAAAAGACTGTAACTGAAGGAACTGCACAGGGATCAGAACTCGGACCTTTACACTGCTTAACATATGTTAATAGTTTAATAAATTTAATTGACAGCTGTGAAATTTATCAGTTTGCCGACGACACGTGCCTAGTAGCGGCTGATGCCGATCTTGGAGTCGCATTTATACGTTTGCAAAAAGATTTTACATCTCTTATTAAGTGGTCTCACGATGTTGGTTTAGTTTTAAACGATAAAAAAAAATACTAAAATAATGTATATCAGCTCTTCTCATAACCGTGCTAAAACAGTGCCTAATCTCATAGCACACTCACACTCATGCTTACATTCATGTCAAATAAAATCTATGTGCTATTGTCCGTCAATAGTTTATACGGATAACCATAGGTACCTAGGTCTCATAATTGATAGCCGACTAAATTGGAAAAAGCATATAAGTAACGTCTGTGACCGGCTAAAATCAATTCTGACAAAATTTGTACTAATTAAAAACAAAATTGACTTTCCAATTAAATTATTATTATATAAAGCTTTAGTTGAATCAATAACTTCGTACGGTTTGAGTAGCTATGGATTCACATTCAAAACATACATAGACAAAATTTTTCAACTTCAATTAAGGTTTCTAAAGATAATCGTCCCTCCTAATGTAAAAAGTAAATATAAAAATAACTACCATATGTTGTTCGCGTATTGTAAAAAAATCCCAATCCATGACAAAATCAAATATGTGCTCTTAAAAGAACAGTTTTTTAACAAAGACCTGCAAACTCTAATATCACATAGTAAAGGTACTCGCGCTATCTCTAGTAAAAAATTATATGTGCCTGTGTATAATAAGAATAAATATGGAAAACGCACACTCGAATTTATGATTTCAAAATTAATAAACGAATGACCACCCGCATTACGTTACGAAATAAACCCAAACAAGATCAAATCTAAATTAACTAACTACTACTTAGCTTTGCTACATGATAATTATATGAAATAATTGATAATAATGCTGACACAGCCTTAGGAGACTCGAACGCATTTGTTTCTTTTTCTTTTTTTATGTGCTCGTCATTGTTATAACGACAAAAACATTCGCACCTAATCTACCCTCACTAAAAATTCCTTATCATGTTCGTAATTATTAATGTAAACTATCTGATTTATAATAAGTAAACTGCTAAATAATGTTATCTGTATGGACGAACTCCATTGTACAAAAAAAACACTTGGTTTTATAGTACAGTGTATTGTTTTTTTCATTTGTAATTTGTTTTTTTTCTGAATATAAATAAAATAAAATAAAAAATATAATTTGTTTAAATAATAAGCGAGAAAGTGAATACTTGGAAAAACCTCTCGAAGATTTTTTAAAATACCTTACATTTGTCATTTTGATGGTCTATTCTACTAGTCTGAGTCTTATGAAATTATTTCTTTGTGATAGAACAGTAAAATTAACTAATAACAAATAATTAATTTGACGAAATTATTTGATAAGACTCGGTGTTATAAATGATGTTCGTAATTAAAGTGGAATCACTCAAAAACCATTTTTTTACCGGAAAGATTTGACAGGTACAGATTAGGCTGGTACATATTATAAGGATATGTTCTGTGTCTATCATTGCGTAGGTAACTGTATAAATATATGTACAATTTTTTTCGCAGGTTTCCACCATGATCGTGCGCTGGCTGTTACTTTGTTGCGTGATACTGTGCGCCAGACCAGTACATCCACAGGGTGCCCAACAATGTCCCGCACCGAACACTATCACACCATGTAGCTGCTCTGTCAAAAAGAATGGTCTCGACATACTTTGCGAATTTACAGAGCAACAGCATATACAAAAAGTAAATACTTTATCAGAATTTTTTATTTTTTAATTAGTTTTAGTCAGAGATTTTTTTTTCTGTAATAAAAAACTTTGTTGATGATATTATATACATACATAGCCAACACTAATACAAAATTGAAAGAAAAATTTATAAAAATCAATTAAAAATTGCTTTATTTGCCTAAACTTTAATTATTAAATAATTGTAATAAGATGATCAATGAAGTAAAGATGATTAACACTCAATACCGAGAACAGAAAAAAAATCGAAATTGGCGTCTTTGTTTGATGATTGGTATAAGAAGGGTAAGTATGAAGAAATATAATCTAAGCAACTTTCAGTTGTGATATATTTTATTTTGTAGGCAATGAACGCGCTACGATCAAAGCCAATGATAATATTCTACTTGAAACTCCGGCACAACAACTTAGCTAAGCTGCCATCGTACATTTTCCTCGGCCTCGACATACGTCACCTTACTGTACATAACAGCAGCCTAGCCGTTATTGAGGATTCCTCGTTGAGCTCTATAGGTTAGAACTTATATTATTTTATAGTACTTAATGCTCAGTAAAAATGATAAAGTGATATTTCTGTACAATACCTTGATATTTAAGTAGATTTTATTCTAAGTAACAAATGTTAAATTACATATTGTTATTAACAAACATTATAAAATGTTGCACGCAAACTTTCCTTTTATGTTTTATCTTTACTCTAATATGCTAACAGAATTTTTAAGAATATCTTAGACATAAAAATGTTTTAATATATGTTTTAATATTGTTATAAAAATTGAATAACTTCATAAAATTTCATAAAAGATATAAAAATATCAAGTGGTGGTAATTTGAGGTTTTATCCTATTAAATGCAAACAAACTCTCTAAACTTCTGGAAAATAGGTTTTTGCTTCTTTAAGCAACATAATATTTTTAGTTAAGTTAATTATGTTTAAATACAGACACGGACTGAACTGATCAAAGGAAACTAAGCATAGTGATTTAACATCCTCGGTGATCCTTCATCATTTTCAGTGACTGCGACCCAGGCTAATTCAAATTCTTAGCGCAAACTCTCTGTCGACTTGTAAAATCACTCTTCACACTATTCTTGTTATGTTTGTGCAAGCGTCTTTAAACAATTAGTAGACGTATTTTAAACGTCTTCATAGAGCTTTTTTTACTTTACTTTTCCTTGACAGAACTAACGCTAGTGACTACTTTAGCTCGTAAAACGGTTTCAAATAACTTTAAAAAAAGAAGGATAGTATGACATTTTAATGCCATTTGTTGAGTTTTCATTTTTGATGACAATTATAGTAAGGATATCATGTCGATCAAATCAAATCAAAATAATTTTTCGTTATAATATACATACATTTCGGTTGAATATATAATATTAAGTCACTCACTATAGTATTTATAAGAAGACCCTATCTAAAATTATAATGTTTTGCAGGAAACAAATTAACACAGCTCGATGTCTCCCAAAACAGTTTAGCGACAATACCGACATCGTCATTTACACATCTCAATCATTTGTTGATTCTTAACATGAACCACAACAAGGTAAGTGTAGTTTTTTTGATTTATTAAGAAAGCGACTTCGGTTAAGTTGTGACAAATAAGTTCATGTGAAGTATGGGTTTAAAAATCTAAGATGTCTAGACATTTTACTTCTCCAGAATAGAAAAGTTGATTGTGAAGTTTGATTTAAAATTGATGTTAATATCACCTAGACTCTACTAAAATAAGTCATGTGCACAATGTAGTTTACTTTTATGATACAAAAATATGTTTATCATAAAACCCACAAAAGATATATCGCAAATGTTGTTATTATTATTTTAGGTTACCGCAGTGCACAATAGAGCTTTTATTGGACTCGATACATTGGAAATTTTGACCCTTTATGAAAATCGGATATCAGTTGTAGACGCCGAAGCTTTTAAAGGATTGGAAAAGTGAGTACATTTTTGTAGAAATAATTGATATTCGGTAAACGACGATGTTAGTGTTATGCTACTTTTTATAATTTTATTAAAAAAATATATCTTTACGCAATTCCTAATACAGGGGTAGACAGAGGTCAAGTCTAGACAATAAAGTCCCTTTGACCCACCTTCCACCGAAGATATTTTCGGGACAACGTGACAGGTGGTGAGCCCGTCGCCGTCTTTATGTCCAAGCCAACGATGAAATTCGTACTAAGTTTTTGAAATCTCATTGGTACTGCCACCTGAGGATCGAAATCGGGTCTCTCGACTCGAAATGCCGACCACCCAACAACTCGGCTATCGTAACTTTTTATAATTTTATTCTTTTTATAATATCGTTTTTACCATCTTCAGGAGAATTATCTTCTCTAAGAATACGTACTACGTATCCAGGCATCTGCTGATAAATTTTCAGTTACTTGTATTTACACTTTATGAAATTTCATTATTAATTATAGGACAGTATTTTAGCTTTTGTAAAATGCTCTGATATTTTTATTCAATATTAATCGCTATCAATAAAAAGTTAAAAAAAATCATGATATTCATAAATATTCCTTCTTGTTTATCTGCATATACCGACTTGACCTTAAATTGTCTTAAGTGGCGTCTTATAACAAATCCTTAATGCTTTGTATCACACCGCGGAATAACCATCTCGAAAAAGGGTGTCTGGTACTGCTATTCCAATAGCCAAGTTTAGCGACCAAGAAATCGTACTAAATAGAACACGCCGTTAAGTAAATAGAAACATTTTAGCTTTAAAGGTAATGAATATACGATTCTATTTTATTTTCAGAAAGCTCAAAAGGCTTAATATAGGCGGCAACGAACTTTCAGCTGTTCCACAAAAAGCTTTGGCTCTTCTCGAAAATTTGAAAAAGCTTGAAATGCAAGAAAATCGAATTACTACCATAACAGAGGGAGACTTTGCAGGTAAAGCGAAAATTAGAACATAAAATAATATTACATTCTGATTTACTTTAAGATTTAAGATCCTTTTTTTACTTTAAGATCCTTTGTATAAACATAAAAATTAAGTATTTCACGTTTGATATAACTGCTTATAGATCAAAAATTCTTGTTTAGGTTTGTTATGTATGTAGGTCGTATATGTTATGTATGTCGGCATTCATTTTGTAACCAAGTTTAAGGTTGTCATAAGCCTGTATTAAATTTCATGGTTTTTACTTTAATAATTTTTCATGCAATATTTTGTTGTAGTCATTTTCTCTTAATTATATTTTTTCCGAGTGTCACCAGTGTTATGCTATATGAAACCCTTTATTCCATGAGTTTCCGTAATAGATGACTAAAGAGCCTCAAAAATCGTAATCGGTAACGAAAGATCGCTACACCTGTTGACCTGCAGCAGCGGGTTACGTACAAGGATCTGATATAACAATTACATACTGTCTATACAAAAGCTTTAATATAAATTATTAAGTACTGCATGTTTTCTATTAATTAATTGATTGAGCAAAATTAATTCTAATTAAAGCAGTTATACTGGATATTATTAATTCAAAAATTCTTTTACAGGGTTGCGAAATTTGGATTCTTTAGGTCTTGCTCACAATCAACTTCGTGAAGTACCAGCACAAGTTTTCTCCCATCTAACTTTTCTTAATTCATTAGAACTGGAAGGAAATCAAATACAGAGAATTGATGAGAAAGCCTTTGCTGGACTTGAAGGTAAATATGTTTATTTTAATTACGAGTTAGATAAACATTAATTATACTCGTAAACTAAACGGTGGTGTAATTAGAACATTTGACATGCTTTGTTACGGCCCAACCCGTTACTGTTATTATTTTTCAACGATTTTTTTTAGTTGGCGAGACGCCTTGTCAGGGTTCATCAGGGTTTGTCTATAAATCGATATTGAATGTTAGTCGTCCTTTTAGTAACGCTTAATCAATCTGAAAACCATTAACGAAGGCTTACAAATTTTATTACTAAGTTATTAAAAAGGTTTTGTTATTATAAAAAAAAGAACCAAACCTAAAAAAGAACTGGAATGTGAAACTTTTATTAAATAAATTATTTCACTAAATTAACTAGATTAATATCCTAGAGACTTAGTTTTGTCTTTTGTTGAACCTAATACGTTGTACGAGAGAATCACAAGTTTGTTTGGTAACATAAGGTCATTAACGATTGCGTTCATTTACACATCTGCATTATTACTTATACATTACTTATACTTATTGCTTACATTTAACATTCCACACCCAAATGATTACACGTAAATCTACCAAATAAAAATTCGTTTTAGAAAATCTGCAATATTTACGTCTTGGTGACAATCGACTGCACGAGATCCCCTCTGAGGCTCTGCGACCATTGCATCGTTTACGGCATTTGGATCTCCGTTCGAATAACATAACGTATATCAGTGAAGATGCATTTAGCGGCTACGGAGATTCTATTACCTTCCTAAATTTGCAGAAAAACATGTAAGTTACTGTATATACTGTTATATTCATCGTCATCATTAATTATGTCATATTTTAGTAATCAGACATCACCCTTAATTAAAGTAACCTAGTGACCAGGTTTCCTATTGCCAAAATTGTGCCAGCATCGTGAGGACATCCACATGTCTGAGAAAAGTATGATCCGATTTTGACTATTCCAACATTACTTTTTTATTATACTCATACTAGCTTCTCTTCAACCAATGGTGTAAGTGTAAGCATATGCTCAAATGGCAGACCGCGTTCCAGCAAGTATTCTTAGAACAAACGAAACTGCATATCTTGGCAGTATGTAAAATAAATCTGACAGGACAGAACGGTCTGACAGGTTCATTAGTGTAATAGTAATAAAATTTAATAAATCAGATCACTGTCAATTTACTTGAACGGTACTATATCAGGCTAATTTATTGATTTCTATTGGTGCTTACCTACCTCCTTCCTACGCCATAGAGGTTTCGATTAATGTGACGTTTTGAAGACGTATTAATAAAAACTTTGTATTATTTGTTTATTTATTTATCTTCACGCACATTCCCTGATGGGGTAGCCAGGAAGAATAGATCGCCAAGTGTCACGATCCTTACATACCACTTACGATTCTTTCAGATTCATTAGTTTATTCATACATGCATGTTTCGGTATCCGAGTACACTTGACCCTCCCCTCTTCGAGCAGTTTGCTCACATGGTCTTCGAAAGTTAGTCTTAGCCTACCGTGACACCTTTTAATATCAACTTTCTAAAAACTTCAAAACTTTGTAAATGACACAATTATCTGGCCTAATACAGTATTCTTCACATTCAACGCGACCTTTATTATGAGTCTCGAGAAATTTGGCCGAAAGAACTGAACTAGTTAGACCTCTGAATAGCCCAATATTTGGAGTAATCTTTGTTTTTTTTAAATTATTTGATAAAATGTTTTAGTATTCCTGGTAATTATCAGGATTCAGGAATCATAATTATTACAAAATACTAAAACCTAATTCATTATACTTAGACAGGCTTTTGGATTGATACTAAATTATTTTTCCACAGGATTCATCTATTACCTACGATGGGTTTTGACAACCTTAATTCATTGGAGACATTAAATCTGCAGAATAATAAATTGCAGCACATTCCAGAGGAAATAATGGAGCCTATACTGGATACCCTTCGAGTCGTTGATATAATGGGTGCGTAAATTAAAAGCTATTTAAGTAAATTTACACAATACCATATTTTTCATGAAATTCATGTTCTTTATTTGAGTAATGGTTATTTTGATTACACATATATTTTATATAGTTAATTATTTATTGTTAATTCATCTAAAAAAGTTTTATATCAAAATAATATATTGTATTTTAGACAACCCATTGATTTGCGACTGTGAGTTGGCATGGTATGAAGCATGGTTAGCCGGTCTAAGAGACCGTGACGATGAGATGATGCAGAAAAACGGACAGTATGCACTATGGTAAATGAGCACCGAGAGTATAGCGTTGCCAAGATGCCACTTGAAAAAATGAGTTGCAAGAGGAAACCAGCGTATGGAAGAACTTCCGCTGCGATAAAATCTTGTCCGTTCATTGCGACGAATACGTTTGTAATCTTCGCTGCCACATGGCTCTAAAATTAAAATATTACTTTGATAACAAACGTCATTTAAGTTAACCCTTTTAATTGGATGCAAAATGTCAAATCTATGCTAGCTGTGGCCGGATAGCTAGATGAGATGTTTTTGCTATTATTTGTTCTGTTTAACATTGTAACGTGATGAATTTGTGCAATAAACTACGATACATATCAATTTTGGGCTGAGTAGATCAAAAATTAGTAATATTTGGGAGAGAGTAACTTGTGATAAGTAAAAAAAAGGAAAGGTTTTATTAAAGGTCACGTTAGTTATTGTTATACACTACATATTATAAAATCTTATACTATAGGTATGCCTTAATGTAGTGTAAGGTATCTAACAAGAAAATAGTAGACAGGAAACTACTTTTAGAAGTGAGAGAGCTTTTTTGGAAAACTTTGAAAAGTTTCAAAATCTTCATATAACATCGCGTCTTTTTTACAACTTCGAGCACAATCGTTTTTATTTCAAATAAAACCTTGTATGTATAACAAAACGTGTAATATTTTTTTATCATTTACTCCATACCTTTACAATGTATTTGTATCTACATGTATATCCTATATAAGCTTTTGCGCGTTTACCATGTTGACTATTACAATATTAACAATTATATAATTCTATACATGTAAGCACTTGGGGTTAGAAAATATTTACATGTACGTATTAAAAAGTCATAGAGTTTCAGAATAATCCCTTCTAACATTGCTACCTCTTTATGTTATAATTTAGCTTCATTGTGCAAAAGAATCTTGTTATTGTTAATTAGAACCTTTGAATGTTCAATTTCATGTAGATTAGATGTAGTGTGATAAATGTTAGAATAAATTATTTTTATTTTATAAACTTTTTGTTGTTAGTAAGTTAATAATTTAGTATTTACGACATATTAAACAACTTTCGTTTTTGGAAAAATAAAAAATTTGGTGGATGATATTGTGTTCCAGCAAAATTTAATAAATTAGGCTTATAGAAATTAAAAGCTATTGTGTACTTATAAATTTGTGAAAATAATAATTCCCTAAGTTTGGTTTCACAAATTTATAAGTATATATTTTCAATGTATTTGTAGAGTCATGAGAATAATAAATGTGACTTTAAACTTCATTTGCTGCCTTGTTTCTTTTGTAGTATTTTTTTTATTGCACGCATTTTTATAATTTATTCTTGCACTTTTTTAAAAGTAACATTTGTATCTCAGTCCATTTTTATCTGTATTATATAATTTTTGCTCAATACTAGTGCTACATATGAATAAGCTTTTCATATGTTTGAAATACATGAATAAACAAGATATCTTTTATTCTTATTATAAGAGTGATAAAATTGAAACAAAAAACATATCCCTTAGTCTGATAGGGTTACGAGAAATTATTATTAAATTGTTGTTGTATTATAGACAATTATGAGGCAATAATCACTGTGTATGTTTCTAAAAAAGTAGATAATTTTAACATTAAAACCGGAAATATGTTATCCATCTGTTTCATTTATTTCTTTTCCAAAAGTACTTTAAAATTACGATGTGTGGCTAAAATCTCTTTTTAAGGATTTATTGTCTCTCTTATGGCCAGATATAATGAAATGACATAATTAAAACCGATTTCAATATAATTAAATGTGTAAAAGTGTGTTAGACGCGAGATTGAATATATTATCTTCCATTTTAAATCAGATTTTTGTATTCCATTTACACACGTTTACACATTTTAAAAGATTTCATTTGGGATTTAATCTTTGATAAATAAGTTTTACGAAATTCTACTAACTTTAGCGATAGTTAAAAAAATGGCACTATGTTTGAAAAAAAAATGTTGCTATTTTATAATTAATAAATATCAGAGTCAAACAACCTGATTAAATTAAGGAAACATTATTTCATCATAGCTGTAAACACTAATTCATATTAAATGTTACTGTGTCTTTTATCGATGTTATTATAAATGTGGTGTTTTGGTGTATATTTCAAAAATAATCTTTTGTGCTTTATATATATATTATACAGTAAAGGTCTGACGCAATGTGAATTACATATGTAAAACTATAAATCATTGTCAACTTATCAAAAACTTTCACATATATCTTGTTTTGATTTTAATATTATTGTTAAGTCATCCTTAGTTCTTTTAAGGTCTTGTTTTTCTTTAATGGTACTAGAAGCTCATAGGTTAAAGTTTACCAAACAAAAGCTTGTTGCTAATTTTCTGATTTGTGTATTATATTTAGTTTTTGAAAATTATTATAAAAGTGAATCAATCCAAGGAACCAACTTAAAACATATCAGTGAGTATTATCAAATTAATATTGCCCTTTTGGAATTTTAAATGCTCACTGTTTTGAAAATTTCTTAAAATTTTAATGTTAATATAGCCATTGTAGCACATAATATATGTTGTTGTGCACTTAATATACTATAAATCAGTAATTGTTACTATCAATAACTTGATGAAATGAAACTGATATCAACTTAATCCTTGAGTAGTTATTATAGAATTTAACTAAATTCAATTCAATTTACAACGTTATATTTAAAAATAATACACAATTATAATTCAATGCATAATTAATAATCTACTGGTGGTCATGTTATACCCATATAGTTAATTCTAATGTCTTCAATATACCTTGTTTTAATACCATACCTTTTTAAATTGTAATTTAAGTAGAAATCTATTCATTAGTTTATAGTCACATTTATTAAGTGTATAAGTTATTTAAGCATAATTATAATGGTAAAAGATGTATTTAATTTTGGTTGAAATTAAAATGTATAAAACGATCTATACTTGTTTGTTTAAAGAACTTTCATTCGAGCAACTTTAGCCTGTTGAATCCTATCAGTCTCCTTATTTTCCCTGAGCTAATTCCGCAGTGTGCTTCCACCTCAGAAAACTGGGTAAATGTCGCACTTAAAAATATAGAATTATTAAATTAATGAGAAATTTAAAACTAAACTACACGGGGACGGGCTCACCATCTGTCACGTAGTCCCAAAAATATCTTCGGTGGTAGACTAGACCTCTGGCCACCCCTGTATTGGGAATGGATGAGTTTGTCTGCGTCTTTATGTCCAAGCCAACGACAGGAACCGTACATAGATTTTTTGAAAAAACCTATTAGTACGAGCCTGCCACCAGGAGATCGAACTCGGGTCTCTCGACTCGAATTCCGATCACCGAACCACTCGGCCATCGTGAATAAAATTGTGTTATATTTACTTGAAAAAAAGGTGACTATGTGAAGGTGAATAAAAATCTTAGGTAGTACAAGTGCATTTATACACATATAATAGCGCCTGATATCCGCAGACCAGCAACGAATATAAAAGTCTTAATTGCGTAACAATTAAACAAGTATATAGTCCAAATTTCTAAATTTTTTATTAAAGTCTTTCGCTAAATTTCGTCTTTACAGGAGTAAAAAACGTGGTCTCGAAGATTTAGGGGGAATTTGAATAAATTTGAGTGATGTTTCGTCTTTATAAGTATTAGACAATAATGAATAAATCATATTATTAAACGCACCATCACAAACTAAGTCTAGGTTTTCGAGAGGAAAAGCAATTCGAGAGGAGAACTATTTATTTCAGTTTATTTTAAACCAGTACAATCTGTACTTTAAATATAAAGAATAAAACTTCAAATACAAAGAGTATATTTAAGTGGACATTTTAAATACGGATAAAACGTATTCTTATAAATAACTATGAAATAAAAGATCATTAGAAATTCTACAACATGTCATAATAAACCTTTTTCAATCAACTGTTAGCATTTAAATAAAAAAACATTTTTGTATAGTATAAAAATGTGTTCAATGGAATTGCACAAATAAATGTTTTATGGACACATCTGAATTTGACCAAAATCTGGAAATTAACGCTACATACGATGTGTTAATGAATGTTACGCTCGCTTCATTTGCTCGGAAAATAGACTATTAGTGTACCGGGAATATCGTATATCATAATTTTGTCACATAACATCACGAAACGCGATGTAAGAAAAATATTCATGCGAATTACACCAGGAAATTATTTGCAGACGGTTTGTGAGCGATATTTTTTTTAAATACTTGGTGCACAAAGCGGCTTTGTCCGAGGTTTAAAAGATAACGCGGAACATTTATTACTTTCTAATACTTGCCACTGAAAGTTCAGTTAAAATCGATCCAACCTTTTCAGAGATTAGCCGGAACAGAGATTTGTACAAATTAATTATTCAGTAGTACCCAATCTGTAATATTCATTTATTTATTTACAGAACATTTTATATTGTTTCTGTTCAAAATAAAAGTAAACAAAGCATTATTTACTTTTAATTTACCATTTGCAATATTAAAAAAAATAGATTCAAAACAAAAGCGAATAGATAATGATTATCATTAGGGTATATCTTGGCTTATGCTGTAAATTATTGAAGCGCTTATAATTTTGTAAACACTGATATATTTGAAAGGGATGAAGAGAGAACGAAATGTGAGATGTGTATAAATCAGAAATGTCTAGAACAGGTGAATGAAATGGTATATGGGAGCCCTTTTCGACAGGACAGAAGATGTTATATAGATGTGGACAGACGTGTGCTACCGGGAACAAAGTCAACGGTGTCCTGGCAGCGTTAGTCAAAATGCACGGTGTGGTGAAAAGTATCAAATTTGTATATGTTAGCGAAACCTGTGTCCGTCAGAAGAAGCATAAAAGCAAAATGAATGCAGTGGAGATGCGTCTCTTCGTAAAATGTGCAGCGTTACCTTAGCCGACCGAAAAATGTTACGAAGAAATTCGCAATATGGCAGGTTTGAAAGATGATCTTATCACTAAAATTGATAAGAGTATGCTACCGTGCGATCGAATGGTAAAGACAATATATATAGAAAAAACGCGAAAGTATATATTCTAGCGAATTCAACAAAAGCAGCGAAGCCTCATCTAGAAAAAGTTCAAAATTGGAGGTAGTAATCATAACACTATATTCTAGCTTAGAAAATATTATATTATAAAACCCCATAATATTCCAGGGATAATATTCAAGCATGAAAGTAAAAATTTATACATGAGTTTGTATCTACCTAATGCTTAATAAAGTTCGCCTGTTAAACAACTCTCGTAAAATCGTAGCTTCTTTCATCGTATCAAGAAATCTTGATCTTTTATAGAGTGTTAAAGGATAAGAATGGATTTTTCCTTCCATTAAGCAAAAGTTTCGAAGTAGTGTTAAGTAGCCTGGTGGTGCAGTTTCTTTTCCTTAAATAGAACTTTTCATCAAGTCGCGTGCGTTGTAGACGAGTAGCCTGAGTTTAATTTTATCTTGACGCTGTTTTCCACACTGGGGTAGAAGGAGGTCTACAAAGAAATCCTTTTGACCCACTTTTCACCGCAGTTTATTTGGAGCAATATCACTGGTGGTAAGCCTATTGCCGTATCCGTTTGTCATAAATACTTTATTCGAGTATTATTAACAATTGTAAGTGATTTAATTTACTACAAGCTCAATGGGTAAGAAAAATACATGAAATCCACAAAACAAACGGAACATGAACGGAGCGGAATTTTCTTGCTTTAATGAATATTTTTTTAAATCCTGCATTTTTAGATTATGCTTTACATGCAGTATTTATAACAGCCTCTTCGTCAAATAATTTTAAGTTTCAGCTTTTTTTCTGTTGAAAATACTGGCAAACAAGCAATTGTTCACCCTGTGTTAGTTACCAAAGCGTACGTTCACTCGTTACAGTATGGGGTCTTCCCTTAGGTCGAAGGTATTTGGACAACAATTTTTACAATTCTTGTCTGTCTGTTTGTCAATTTGTTCAAGGTTGGCGCTTAAACTACTAATCGGATTTTGAATGTGTGTCCATGGTTCAATTTCTTATTTTTAAACAATTTTTTTATTTTTATTGAAATCGTTTCAGTACAATTAAAGATACAGCATATACATTTGAGCACTTTTTATTATTAGTCATTATGCAGTAGAAAGGTGAAGTTAAAAACAGGAGTTATTTTCTATAAATAACGAACAAGCTAATGAAAATAAATGAAACTTAGTTTCCAATGTTTATTTATTTTATTTATTTCTATGTGACAATAACAAAGAAACATATAACATAACATAAAGGTAATTTAAAGTTGTATCATGGATCCCCTGGATGGTTAATTATATAAAAATATTTCTTCTGAAGCTGAACTAAGGTTAACGTGTGCGAAATATTTAGGATGGATTTTAATCCATTTTGATTTCCTTTTCTGTCGTTATTTAAAATCTGCGATATATCTTATCACGCCTGTGTCTCTATAGCGACTCGCTCCGGGTTTACATGTGTAGCAGGGTGGCATAAATAAAAAAAAATTGTTCCGATTACAGCACTAAACTGTACATCATTATTAGGATATGCGTGAAGTAAAAAAAAATACAAGAGTTAGTCCTTGTGTCTGTTCACTTTATTCGTATGTATAGTGCTCGTTTACAATATCACCGAAGTTCACAAGTTCAAAAAATATTCAAAAGCAATTAATGAATATTGATGGACGCTGTAATCGTTTTTTTTTTTGTTTAATTTTATTTATATTAATTGTTTTTCTTTATAAAAGTATACTTTATAATATAAAACAAGGTAAAATGGGTATAAATGTATAATTTTACTATAACGTTTTTGTATTTTTTAGTCAGCGTTTAAACATTTTAACATCATACAGGATCATATTTTATCGCATATAATGAAGTTAATTTATTAAGTGCAAGCCTTAATGCACCGGTTTCATCGATTCCATATCGAAACCACGAGGCTGTAAAATTTCCCGCACACATACACCGCGTAACAATACAAAGTTATTTATAGTGCAGTAATTAAAACTGACGCTCCAGGATATATTAATTATAAATTAAATAAGAAACTTTTTCTTTTCTATCGAACCCTTCAAAAGGAACACAAAAAGGAAATATTAATTATCTTAACTAATGTGACGATAGCCGTTTGGTTGGAGATCGGAATTCGAGTCAATAGATCCGAGTTTATATTGTTGGCTTGGACATAAAGACGGCAACGGGCTCACCACCAGTCACGTTGTCCAAAAATATCGTCGGTGGAAAGTGGGTCGAAGGGACTCAATTGTCCCCTGTCTTAATAGACCTCTGTCTAACCCTATATTGGGAATGGCGTGAAAATATTCATTAGATTACTTATTATTTATCTTGGCTAAAATTGTTAAAATATAAAATTGTTATATGTAAATTACTAAAATATAGGTGCGGTACCGCCGTAAGAAAATACCGCCGTCGCATATTCCGTGTTGTCGTAAGAGGTGACGACGAGGTAAAGGTAAGCTGTGAAAATTTACTACTTTTACTAGTTTGACAGATGGCAGGATAATCCTGTTGTAAACTTCCAGACCTCAATTCAGTACACGGACGTTGATTGCGCAGAATACCGATCTGAAGGAGACAACCAACTTATGTACGAATTATATTGTTGGCTAGGACATGAAGACGGCGACTGCCTCATCACCGGTCACGTTGTCTCGAAATATTTTCGATGGAAGGTGGGTCGCAAGGACTTAATTGTCTAGACCTTTGTCTACCCCTGTACTGGGAATGGCGTGAAGATATTTATTATTTATTTAAGTAGACAACCAGAACCTCTTTGTTACGTCCACGTGAGGCAACTGACGGCCCCCACCCTCCTACTCCTCTTGACTTATTCCTTTATTAAGGATGAGCATTTCCTCTTTACCTACATTGCCAGAGCCTATATGTTTCGTCCAGTGAGTGAGGCAACTGACGGCCCACAGCCTCCTACTCCTCTTGATTAAGGATGAGCACTTTCTCTTTACCTACATTGTTCACATCTGATGTTGGGAATATACATGTACGACGACAGTCCTTTTATCAGTCAAAAAACGACATCAGAAAATAACCAATGTCGAAGCCGCTTTATGATTTAGTTACATACCTGTTTCTAACGTACGTGTATTCCCATAGATAGTTAGCGAAGATAATAATATTTTAAGCACTGCTATTTGTAATATTATTCTAAACGTGTAGCAGGTAGCTATGTTGTTTACATATGAGTTTGGAATATATTTACTCAATTAGTTTCTAAAACGTATCCAAAATACGAAATTATTTGTAGATTTATATTTAACATTTATTATATAAAAAATAATTTATTTAAATGACGTATTTTTTAAAGTGGCAAATTTAAAAAGATACGTTTTCTATATATTTTTTATTTTTATTGTCGCTTCATTACAGACCGTATCCATATAAGTCAGTCATGAGTAAATAATAAAGCCAACTACAATTGTTTCGTTTAATTACCATTTTTCAACAAAATTATACTATGAATAAACAAATATTAATATGGGGGTCATTGCAGAAGCGTGCTCGTCGCGACCCCTGCCAGCCCTTTTCAGGGCTGCAATTCTACACAGCTGCGCACCCATGCCAACGAGAGTTAGGGCGTCCCCCCAAGGCGACGCACACCAGTTCGTCCCCGTTGGTGTGGAATGCAGCGAGCAAAGCGGCGATGGGGACCGCCACCCGTCACGCACAGCCCGACACGGCGGAAGGTGGAGGACGGAGTGCAGAGTTGGCACGTGGAATGTTAGAGGAGGCATGAGAGATAAGACGAATGAGTTGATTGAAATAATGAAAGAAAGAGAATTAGATGCCGTGTGTTTGTCGGAGACCAAGCGGAAGGGCAGCGGTACTGAAGAGCTCCCTGGCGGGGCGTTAGCTCTATGGTCCGGAGTCCCGGAGAGCGAGAGCGCCTGCCAGGGAGTGGGGGTGCTGCTGTCGTCTCGGTTCGTCGATGTTATGACTGAATATAAGGTTGTGAACTCGAGACTTTTCTGGGTTCGCTTTAAATTGGGACTGACGAAGTTATTCCTTTTGGGTGTTTATGCGCCGGTAGCTTCGTCGTCCAGAGCTGAGCTGGAGGAGTTTTGGGAGAATGTAAGAGAAGTTCTAGACTTGGTTAGAGGAAACGAAAGAATTGTTGTATGTGGTAATTTGAATGGATGGGTTGGTACCGCTCGGCCAGGGTACGAGACAGTGCTTGGAATGTTTGGTGATAAAAGGGTTAACGATGCTGGCAAGCTTATACTGGCTGTATGCAAGGAACGGGCTGGCAAGCTTATACTGGCTGCTTCTTGTGACAAACACTATGTTTAGTCACAAGAAAATCCATATGTATACTAGAACAAGAGAGAATGAGAGATGTATGATCGATTTATTCCTGGTGGATGACCGACTGCGAAAACAGGTGATAGATACGCGAGTGTTCCGGGGTGCCCTGGGAACGGATCACTATCTAGTGATTACTAGATTTACATTTAGATGACAGAGCCTTAGAGATGGAATGGTTAGTGCAGCGGAAGACGTGTGTGGAACTGTGAAAAGAGGTAGTAGTAAAAAGGGTGATGCATGGTGGAATGACGAAGTGAAAGAAGCTGTAAATAAGAAGAAGAAAGTATGGTTAGACTACTTGGCCTCTAGTAATGATAAGGATATGAGAGAGAAGAGGAAAGAAAGATATAAGCTCCAGGAAATTCACACGATTCAGGAAGTGCGTGAAAGAAGTAGAATGGAAGCGGACGAAATGTTGTCGCACAACTTCAAGGAGAACTCCAAACTCTTCTGGAAAGAGGTTGGAAGGACCCGGAGTGGTGCGACAGCCTTAAGAATGAATAAAGTGCTTTCGAGAACCAATGACGTCCTCTCAGAAAAATCGGACGTCATGCAGCGATGGAGCGAATTTTATAGAGAGATGTATGCGTGTGATGATCTTTGTGAGGGATCCGGGGGTGACGCTGTGACTGGTACGCCAGACTCGGACCTCGATGACACTGAGGTCATCAGTATGAAAGAGATTGAATGTGCGATTAGAAGTTTGAAATGTGGTAAAGCTGCGGGACTAGACAGAGTTACTGCTGAAATGGTCAAGTATGGTGGGCCACGCGTCTGGGACAGCTTTCATCTGCTGTGCAATTTGTGCTGGCGAACGGGGGCTGTTCCGGATGATTGGCGATCCGCGGTCATTGTGCCTTATATAAAGGTAAAGGTTCACATTATGACTGCGGGTGCCTTCGGGCGATCAGCTTGACCAGTTTAGCAAGAAAAGTTTACTCGAAGGTTTTGACACGTAGGATGCAAGATAAATCGGAAAGATTTCTATGGGAAGCACAATGCTGATTTAGACCTGGAAGAGGATGCACGGATCAAATGTTTTCTCTTCGCATGATCACGAAGAAGCTTCTGGCTGCTAACCAGAAGATTTTCTGTGCTTTTGTGGATCTTGAGAAAGCATTTGATAAGGTTGTAAGAAAAAAAATGTGGGAACTGTTGCCGGGGTATGGTGTGGATGGTCGATTGCTAAGGGCTGTGCAGTCACTTTACTGTGACTGTAAAGCCTGTGTGCGGGCATGACCTGTCACCCATGTTTAGCGTCCAAACGGGCGTAAAACAGGGTTGTGTCATGTCTTACTGGCTGTTCATACTGTATCTCGACAGCTGTTTACAGAAGCTGAAAGATAGCTGTTTGAGTGTGAAATTGGGTGACATAAAAGTAAATTGTCTGCTATATGCTGACGATACAGTGCTTATTGCACCCTCAGAGCCAGAACTACAGGCATTAGTCACGTGTATGAAAGAAGAATGTGAAATTAATGGTCTCCGTTTGAATGCTAATAAAACTAAGGTTCTGGTATTTGAAAGGGATGAAGAAAGAACGAAGTGCGAAATTTGGGTAAATCAGGAATGTCTAGAACAGGTGAATGAAATTGTTTACTTGGGGAGTGCGTTTAGCCGGGATGGAAGATGTGATTTAGATGTGGACAGGCGTGTCGCTGCCGGGAACAAAGTCAATGGTGCCCTGACTGCGTTAATCAAAAGGCAAGGCGTTGTGAAAAGTTAATATTAAAAGGGGTCGAGGTAGACCGAGACTAATTTTCGAAGACCATGTGAGCAAATTGCTCGAAGAGAGGAGGGTCAAGAGTACTCAGATACCTAGACGTGCATGTATGAAGAAGATGATGAATCTGAAAGAAGCGAAAGAAGTATGTAGGGATCGTGACACTTGGCGATCTGTTCTCTCTGGCTATCCCGTCAGGGATTGTGCGTGAAGATAAATAATATAAATAAATAATAATAAATAAACAAATATAATTACAATTAATTTCAGACGAAACAAGGAACAATAAATGAACAACCAAAATATGCAATACAAACACCATTCAAATTTATCTTATTTACCTTAGTTAAAGAACAAAATTTAATATTTAATTCCTTTGAAGTTAATGAGTCCGTTAGCACGGATTCACGATTAATTTTCTAGCAAAGCGTAAAAGCGTCGGTGTTTAATTCATTCGAGTTATTTTAGGTATAAGTCTATGGGCAATTTTGTTAAAATTTATATTTATAGCTTAATTACTAGTAAGTTTAATTGCACGCAACGAAAACTTCTAAACTATTTTTAAGCCATGTTTATTTTAAAAAAGAGCCACGACTCGTTAGTCTAGTTGGTAGTGACTTTGCCTTCGAAACTAAGGGTTGTGTGTGAGAATCCCGCTAGGTGTAAATATTTGTATGAAGAAAATTAATGTTTGTACTCGAGTCATTGATGTTTACATAAATATGTTACTATATTAGTGTATATACCTAGTCAGGTCATAAAGTCTGTCGCATGTTTAACCTAAAATAATTAAAACAAGTTTATTCATTATGTAACTAATTATATACCAAAATGAACTTAACAAAACATAGATTCTTATGACACTAAATTTTATTCAAAATGACCTCTGTGATTTTGAATACAGGCCTTCAATCTGTGCGGCCAGTCGTCTATCGCAGCACAAACGAGGTCCATGTTAATATCGGCGGCTGCCTTAATCAAGGATGTCTTGAGTGAATCCAAATTGGGATGAGGCTTTGAGCACGCCTTTTCCTCCAAGTGTAGCCATATCTTGTAATCTAACGGATTCAAATCTGGACTGGAGGAGGGCCAATCTTCGTGCCCGATGAAGTCGATTTCACGCGCCGCCTGCCAGTCTTGTGTGCTCTTCGCTCTATGAGCTGGCGCCGAATCTTGTTGGAATACCCAGTGCCTGTTATTGAACATGGTATGAGAAACGGGTTCCACAAGGTTCGTCAGGACTGCATTTTGATACACAACTGCATTCGTAATTATACCTTTAAAATAATAGTATATATATATATATATATATATATATATATATATATATATATATATATATATATATATATATATATATATATATATATATATATATATATATATATATATATATATATATATATATATATATATATATATATATATATATATATATATATACATATATATATATATATGTATATATATATATATACATATATATATATATATATATGTATATATATATATATACATATATATATATATATATATATGTATATATATATATATACTATTGTTATTATAGCTTTTTGCGACATTTCGATGGTGACAAGCTAATCACCTGTCACGTAGTCCCAAAATAAATTCATGTTTCATTGCAATTAATGGAACGCGAGAGGGAAAATTTTCTCGGGCACGGAATATATGTCGGAATAGTTTTTTCAATAACTACAAATTTTACTTGTAATGAAACATATTTATTACTAATTCGACAGGAAAAGTCCAAAGTGGCGACCTCCGTGGACCAGTGGCGTAAACACCGGTTTTCAAGGTCAACGCCACCTCGAGGTCGTGGGTTCGATTACTGGTCGGGTAAATTAAGAGAAACTAATTTTTCTACTTTTTCTCGAGTCTGGGTGTTTGTCGTGCCTCCGTGGTTTCCGATTACTACACCACAAGTATGGAACCACAAGCGCTTTAGCATCTTACATAGGGATCGAAGCAATGTATGTGATGTTGTAAAAAAAAGTTATCTCAGACATTATAACATTTGACTCGCTCATTTATACACTGGCCATCATCAACATGCAAACACCTCACACCTTCATGGTGTTTTCCGTTAGGGGTCTGCATTCTAACTGCATTATTTCACCATCCTTCGGAATTTTTTTTTGCCGTTTTTGACATTACGGTACATTTACGACCATCAAGTACTGTCTTTGGGTATAACTTACGTTGGGTACTGCACAATTTTATTAATTGTATTCATTTCGAAATAAGGATTTTAAAGGTTAATTCGAAGTATGTA